>BMAO01035236.1:0-82289 GCA_019973975.1 Trichonephila clavata
AAATGTAACAGTAAAAAATATAAATGTAAATTTTTGGAAGATAAAGAAATCCCATAAATATTACAAAGCTTAAAGTAAAATCACAATTACAATTCATTTTACTACTATTGGGTGAGTGAATATTAACGTCCCATTGTTCAGCTACACGAGGGCTTTTGGGGACGGTCCGCGTAATTTTGAACCGTGGTCAAGGGACACGAACAACATCTGAGCTGGCTCCCCCTCTCTAACTACCACACCGCACCAACGAGAGGACGTTTGAGTTCTCGATAGATTTAACGTGCATCACTCCCCTACACGCCGGGTCTTCAATGGTAATGGGATCAAACTCATGACACGCTAGCCACGTTCCGATGCCTAGACCACTTGGCTACCACGGCCTTACTACTATTGGATTTCTCCTCTAAAAAATAAGATATATTCCAATTTATAAATTTTCATATTTGCACATGTATATTCTCTGCGAATACAATCTTTTAAATTTTAATTTAATTTAACTTATCCGTAAATGTTTTATTTAACTCTCCTATTCTAACTGTGTCATCTTTTGAGTTACATTATGAAAATTACTTCTCAAAAATAGTCTTCGAACTATCTTAGAATGAATGGCACGTAAAATGTTTAGAAGTCATAGCAAAATTTAGTGCAGAACAGTAAATTATTGTATACATATATATGTGGTGTGTGTGTTTCTTTTGGTACTTTTTTTTAAACTAATAAATATATAAAAAAGAGGACAAGATGGAATATATTTTTAATTTTTACTATGGGTACTTGATGAAACTTTATATCGAAAGCTTAAAAATATATCAGTATCTCATTGGGATCATCTCTTTTGTTTGTAGAATGCATTAAAGATATTTTTCATAATCCAAATTATAAATTAGAATCATTTCTTTCTTTTTGTGGTTCAAATAAAATATCTTTTAACATTTTTCTTACAGTAGCAGGGTTATGAAAAATAGCTATTGAGAACTTAATCAATTTTTAATCAAATTTTCTTTTCTAAACAAGTGATACTTTCATTCATCTCTTGCATCTGAGAGATAATTACACTCAAGAAATTTTTCTTATAATTTCTTTATTAAATCGGATAGAAAATGATTTTCTACTTCCAAAAAAATAAAATAGATATATTTCTTAAATATACATTAATCGAGTTTGACATTTAATTATTAATAATATAATGGTGATATAATTAAATAAATATATTTAACACATATATAGATTAAGTTTGAAAATGCAAATGCGCGTGGGGAGAATACATATACATACCGAGATATATATCTGTTTAATACGTAAGTTTGATACTTTTAGGTTTCTCAAAAAATATATATTTAATTTAAGTTAACTTAATAAAGAAAAATTGGTTTAAAAGTTTTAACTTGATTTCATTAATTTTAGAAAGCATTAAATCACCGCTCCTAAATAATTTTCATTTTATTTCTTCAGTAGCTCTCACCTCATATTGTCACGAATTTTGAGTAGTTAATGCTTAATTTCAACTTAAAATAGTGTAAATAATTTATATCTTGATATTTAATACTTTAATATGACTTTCTGTTGCATTTATTTTACGATGAAAATTATAGTATTCTCAGCATTCTCTCTTATATTATAATGCATTTTAATGAATAGTTGGCGACATATTAGTGATACAGCCAAATGGACATCATCTTTGATGACTATGTTGGCTACCACAGGGTGCTTCTGAAAATCAATGAGAAAGTCTAAAACATCACAACTACGAAGTAAGTGGAGTTTTCGAGAAATTGCTGGCAGGTAGCGGCGCAGACTATAAACAACAGTCGACTGCGGAAATGAGTCAGCATTTCTTCAGATGCTGGAGAAATCACTTGCGAATGGTAGCTTGTGTGCGGATAAACTTTGATGTATTTTTAGACCCTGATAGTTGTGTCTTGAGCGTTGAAGAATGTTGAGAACCTTCTGGAACTTATTGTGTAAATCTTACTGCTCTATCCTGCATTTACAGGATTGTTTTCCACAGTAAAATTCATCTATCTTAAAAAACTGTTTTGCTCTTTGGAATTGATAGCCTAAAATCACGAACCCCGATTTACGGAAAAATATTTTTTCTCATATATTATTAACTGCGTATAAACTTAGACAAAAGATAAATTAAACCTTAGTAGCTACAAAAAATTATCATGAAATTTGAGCAAGATAAATTATTTTGTATTTTAAGCGTTAGTAAAGTAAACAATAAATTAAAGATTTACTACAAGGAGTGATCAAATGAAAAGGTACGAAATGACATAAAAATGAAACAGTTAAATATTTGCATATTCCGCCAAGGGAGAATGTAGCGAGACATCTCGGATGCCATTGGAGACTGACTGGGATCGGATCATGCGTGGATGCCCGCATGCGCAGAGAGAGCAAAGGCTCTTATAAAAAGCGGCGTCCAAATGATGCGAGCACAGAATTACTCGAGCACAGAAAAAGCATTAACTCCGATGTGTACTGTGAGACACTCCGACGCCTACGCAGGTCCATCAAGAACAAAAGACCGGGGCTGCTCCGGAGGGTGTGGTTCTGCTCCATGATAACGCGCGTCCACACGTCTCCAGAGTCACACAAATGGAACTGGACAAGTTCCAATGGGAGACGTTGGACCATCCGTCCTACAGTCCGGACATGTCACCCTGCGATTTCCATGTGTTTGGTCCACTGAAGAAACACCTGAAAAAAGCGCTTCAACTCGGACGACGTACTCAAGGACACTGTGAAGGACTGGGTCTCGTCATAGCCACAGGAATTCTGGGAACAAGGAATCCTGCTGCTTGTTCATCAGTGGGATCGTTGTGCTTAGGCCTATGGTGTATATTTTGAATAAAGTCTATATTTGTACCCACCGTGTCGCTTCGTACCTTTTTATTTGATCACCTCTTGTAAATATTAATTTTTTTTTAATTGTGTGTGGCAATATTAATTTAAGTTTTAAAAAGAGACTATTTATATTGCATATTGGTTACAATTTGAATCAAAATCAAAATTAAAGATTTAAAAGATATGAATAATTTATATTTTCCTTCATTTTTTATGATGTAACTGTTAATAAATGCTATAAATAAATTAAAGGTTTTTTTATATTTAAAAAAATATTTTCTTCCTTAATTAACGTAATTAACTTTGTTCGAACAAAAAAAAAAGAATTTAATCAGCGAAAATACTTAAAATCTACTCAGACGTAGTATGTATCAACGAAGGTTATTTAATGAAAGAGGCCGAATTATAATTCCTTTTTAATGAATGAGACTACTTATTTTTGTTACATATATTTCATTCTTTGAAAGACTAATTAAAGAACCCTGAATGTTGTAGCCACTGAGATTTAATGTAAATCCTTTCAAAGAACACTTATGGATGCCTCAAAAATTAATCGGGTGTTGTTTCACTAGAGAAAGTGAACATTTTGTTTTAATTACTAGGAACAATCAACGTTAGAAAAGAGTGAATACGCCTTTTAATTATTCTAGTTGTTAGTTTTGTTTAAATAACTGTGTTTCTCTTTTTAAGAGATAAAACATTTCTGTACCGCTAATACTCTTATCAAAACAATGTTAAAATGAATTTTTTGCTATTCTATACATACTTGAAATGTAAACAGATGACTGAAAATTAAATAATTCAAGCCAATTTCAATTAAAATATTTTGAAACTTGATTTTCGTGAAAATGTGATATTAATTATGTTTATTATTATTAGTTTTTGTGATGAATTTCTGATTAGAGGGACAACACCAAAACTATAGGTCATGTACACTTTCGCGATATCGCTTGATCGTGACGTATAAGAAGAAACTATGGATTTGAAAGTAGAATATTGCTATTCGAATAAAGCTGTGATCTTTTTTATTTTGAAATTTAATTTAGATTTAAATTTCAAATACTCTGAACAAATATACTATTCTCTCTCTCATTTTGTAAAATGCATATCAGAATAAAATACATATTAGTTTTAGATTGCATCAATATTTTTATTTTATTTGCAAATATATTGCTTACATTAAGTGATGAATTGCAATGAACAATATATTTTTTATATATATTTTTTTTCAAATATCCATTTCGCGACGAGGAACGCAAACGCGTGCGTACCGCCAGGGCCGGAGGTTGCTATCGCAAGTGTCTCTCACAGGCCGGGGGTTTTGTGTAGTTGCCTAAATCCATAAAAATACGGAAATAAAACGCGTTGTTCAATATTGTTTTGTGTATAATACGAATGGCGATTCTTCATATATCTTCTTACACTATTAAAATTCGAAGGTAAACAAACGTATCTATCTATCTATGTGCGTCTATCTTCTCACGACCGTACAACGCAGAAAATCGCGGAAGGTACCAAAAGATCGGGAATTTTCCGGGGAAGCCGTATTGCCTATTTATATTCCGATATTGTAATTAGTTGAAAAGAAATTAATTAAAAACCTTAAAACGCCTAATTGTTTTACTCCTGCCGGTTGTTTACTTGGCAGAACTTCCGTTCCGTTTCGGCTGAGCGGTGATCCGACGTTTTCGACCATCTTAAAATTGCCATCCGATATATACTTTTAAAATCAGACAAAAAATAATTACAGAATCGGAAAGATCATTTTTTTTCGCCACGATACGGTATAATTTCTTTTGCAAAATAATAATATTTACTATTTTCTACGAATTTTTTAAAAAATGGTTGAAACTGATGCGTTTTTATAAAAATTATTTCTAAATTGTTGCATATCAAATTACTTTTCGTGTTGTTAAATTAATATTCTACACTAATTAATTTCAAGCCTTTATCTTTTTGATCCATTCATTTAAAAAACAAAATTCCAAAACTTTTTTTTAAAGAATTTTTAAAATGTAGTCTTAATTTTTACTTCACATTGAATAACTTCGTTATTTATTAAAATTATTGAACGAAATTTTTTTCCCGTATGTAAAGCGATATTTTCCGTAACATATATAAAGATTGAAAATATTGCTTTAAAATTACGGATTTTAAAAAACATTTTGTGATTTTCGTAAACTGCTGTTTTTCTGAGAAATAACTTAAACAGTAGTTTTTGTACATTTTTTATTTCAAAGTACGTTATTTTTGCAAATAGTTTGTGAAGTTTGAGAGCATTAATTTAAAAATTATGCCCTAAAAAATGAAGGTAATGGTTTTTAAAATAATTAAAAATACGCGATTTTACATTTAGCCAAATATTGGCGTCGAAAATTAGCTTTCCGCAAAGACTTTTGACCTGTTTCGCCGTCGACCGCATCTAACTCAAGGGTTACACTAAAAAATTCTGCCTTAAACAGGGGGAAATCAGTAACTTTGGCGAGTAAAAAAAATGCGAGTGAAAAAGTTATTTTTTCGTCAATTTTTCTTTATATAAATTTCAAAATTAAATAACTATATATGTATGATTAAGATGATAAAATACATTCAATGCGTTTCTGAGATTCATTTAAAATATTTAACAGTATCGAAATTTTTGTTCTCTTTCATAAAACTTATAGTTTACTTTAAAATAATGCCTAATGTATATTTCTTTTTTTGACATATAATTCCGTAAAAAAAAAGGGAAAAGTTGCCCATTTCGAAATTTTTTTTTCGGAAATAGTCAGTTAAATAGGCATAAATTCCTTAGAAAAAAAACTATGTTCATATTATATATTCTTTATTATTAATTGCTTTTTATTAAAATAACAAAAATCAATAAATTTTTTGCAATACATTTAAATGTAATCGTGAATCGAAATTATTCAATCGTTATGTGTGAATATCCTCTCTTCAATAAAAATTTCCTTTCAATTTTTACTTTCTATTTATGATTAATGCCTATTTTCACTTTCTGCTACTTGTCTTTATGGCGCAGTTGGTTGCACGTTCGATATCGTATTGAGGAGTGATATAGTGTCGCTCCGAGTTCGAATCCAGGGATTTCGATTTTTTCATTTCTGCTAATTTTTCCCACGTAAATTAATTTTACTGATAAATACTTATTTTATCATGATCCTCTGTTATTTTAATGTACTTTTCATATATATATACACAATTTTAACTCCACATTGAATAACTTCGTCAAATATTAAGATTATCATACAAAACTTTTTTTGCATTTGTAAAATAATATTTTACAACTTCTGTTCGAAGATTGAAACAATCGCTTAAAAATTACGGATTTTAAAGGGTTTTTTTTGTGATTTTCGTAAAATAACGTTTTTGCGAGAAATAATATAAGCATTATTTTTGTAACCTTTTTTCTTTAAAAATTATTGTTGTTTCCAATCAATATGTGAAAACTTGGAATTTTCAATTAAAAATTGAGCCCTCAAAAATAATGAAAACTTTAAAGACATTCTAAAGGCTTTGCGCATGCGCGAGAATCATTATTATTATTTTTCCCCTCTGTTTAACGCTCAGTGGCCAAGGTCAAACTTGCTGTTCTTGGCATAAGTGAATGATGTTAACTTGAGTAATGGAGAAAAGGGCTTTCCCTTTAGGCGTTAGGTCCCTGGTAAAGCATAGTTATGTGATAGATGGAAGAGTTATGCAGTGCTATTACCGTGTCACTAGATTTGGATGAAATTATTGTGATGCAGTGTGAAAAAGAACGTTAATTTTTCCACGCGCGATAAAACAATGCCATGCTATTTATTTGTCCACACTCGGTGTCCGCCACACGGGACTAATAAAGATGTGGCCCTTGCTTGTACAAACTTAACAAGTTTAATTTTACGTTTAAAAGATATAGACTAATGCCAGCAGCTTTGTGCGGCGAGAACCTCTCTTAGCGAGGGACAGTACAGGAACTGAGCATTTCACATAGATCATATTACACAAACAAGTCGAAGCAAACAACTCGTTGCCGTCGCGCAAAAGATAAATACAGTAGATGGCGTTGGTAAAAGACATGGCAGTAAAACTAATTATTACAAAGAAATACATATGAAATACAAATTACAAATAATAATATAATAATTGAATAGAAATAAGTATCGTATATAAATGAATGTAAGCAGCACATTAATAATAAAAATACAGTTCGAATAATAATAAAAATATAACTTGAACGATAACGAAAATACAATTGAAAAATAGAAAGATACAATTACATCCAAACACTCGGTGTACAATTCACTCTTGCAGCTACTTAAGTCTGAGGTGTAAAATGAAAGGAAGTGCAAATTATTGTGCAACAATAAATTATTCTGCAAGGTCTAATGCCTTCTTTCAAGGCTACGCATCCAGCATGCTTGTTCTTACACCCAAGGGAGTAACGAGATTTTGCAAGCATTTGGGTTAGTAGATGCAAATTCCATAATTGCATCACTGTAGCTTTATTGCGTCCAACGTGAGCACTAATTACACGGTAGGATACTCCGTAATCTTTTTAGGCTACATTTCTTCATTAGTTATAATTAGAAACAAGTTCATTTGACTATTTGACATAATACGTGTTTTTAAAATAACTTCGTTATTTAAAAGAAGCCTTCCCACCCCCTCTTTCTCGAAGAGGGCATTATTCGTGCGTATGAATTGTATGTCTCATGACGCAAGTACTACATGCTACTCTGTTACCTTTATGGAGTTGAATTTTTAATTGCTTGTAGTGCATTCAATTTTTAAAATTGTTTTTAAATAATAACTGCAAAAAGAGGGCAAAATCTGCATGGAAAAGAATTAAATCTATTTCCCTTTCAATAGTGATTATTTACGCTTTATCAAATAACTTTTAATTTAAAATATTGATGGATTTACTGAATTTATGAGATATTTATCTTATTTTAATTCAAATTATTTTTGTACGTAATAAGTTTTTCATACTTCCTTCCAAAAGAATCGTACCCAGTATGTGCAATATTTAATGTAGCAGCATTTAATTTCAAAGTAAATTCTGTGCACTTTTCATGCATTAAAATGACGTCATTTTCAGGGTAAGCATTTATTTTCTCTTTTATTCGACATCTATCCAATAGGCCAACCTATAAGCATATCAAGTTTTTGAAAGTGATTACACAAAAACAAAAGTGGATAGGTGTTCAAAAAGAGTTCAAGAATTAAATTCATTGCATTCTTCAAAATGGAGGATATACTTTCGTGTTGATTCAATTTTGTTAAGTAAATAAATAACACTTGAAAAGAAATAAACGTACTTTTTATCTTCTCTTCCGAAAGCAAACGTTTTTGTAGCCCCGAAGCCCTTCTGATCTAATCATTTGTTCGAAAAGATTCTCAAAAAAGAACTCTTTTGATATAAAGAAGAAAAGCATTTCTTCTTTACTACTGCCAAAATCACAAAAAAAGGTAGAAGAAATTCCGTGACCTAAAAGATTTCCTATTCGTTCTTGGACTTAGGAAAGGCTCTCTTATTATACGACGGATTGAGGCATTGGTGATTTTTTAGGTGTTCAGGATAACAAAAGATCGAGGCAATTTGCCTCTGACTTCTTGCATCTGAATATTCACGTTGACTCGGTTATTTGGAATGTTTGAACTGCAAAGAGATAGCTCCAAAATAGAGTAGAAAAGATAAAATCCGAGATTTCTTTACGTCAAGAATATCACGTGCACTATATTTTATACAAACCCCCCTATTTCTATTTTTTCTTCAAATAAAATATGTAGAAATTCGCTCACATTTGAAAGAAATGCATTGCTTCTATGTTTTGAAATATAGCTCAACTAAATTATTTTAAAATATCACATTTCTATATTGTTTTGAAATATTTGGAATGGATCAAAATTCAGTGCTTTTTCTTAAACGCAACATGATAATAACTATAATGCTTTGATTATTATCTTCCATGTTATCAATTTCTCTTAGTTTGTGTTCAAAGTATTTTTAATGAAACATTACGTGAGTGATTTAATAATAAGATTCTCAACAAGACAGAAAAAAAGTACGTTGATTTTACTTTAATAAGAAATTTGTAATAAATCCTTTCAAAATAAGAAAAGGTAAATTTAACATCAAAAATTAAAAACATTGTTCTGCGAAACATTGTTGGAGTGGTAGAATTTATCACTGTTATTGATACCGGCACTCATTGATATCATAAAACATAGCTGTGATAATTGTATTGCAGTAAAACGTGGCCATACACCACCCTGATGAACTTTAGCAACTTTTTATTTTTTTTTTAGCAGCAGCAGATGGAGCATCTTACTTTGCCTCCATTTTATATCGTTTGCATTTATTAAGACTTAACTTATATTTATTCCTTCATCAACTGTTCCTACATCTGTAATAACTTCCTAACTACGTAAACCAGATTTCATTCCATTTTTACTTTCAACCCTCACTCTGCTTAAAAAAATCTTCCTTTCTTGAATTTTTGAACCGCACTGCAGTATAATATATCCAACTCTTGATTTGAAGAAGGAATTGTAATGAGACAAAGTTTAGTGTTGTCATTGGATAATCTGAGCAATAAACTGCAAAAACGTTTCTCAGAATAATTCTTAAAAAATGACTTTAAAAAGGCTAAAGAACCTAATTAAGTAAAGCATAAGTATCCTTGCTATTATTTTACAATAATATTTAGGTACGAATCTTCCTATTACATTTACTATCAATCCATACGACAAAATAGCTGTACTACCAGTTTAATATAACCAATAATATACATATGATTATAATGTTAGAATTGAAACCCATCTTAACGGAAAATTTAACTTAGGAGTTAAGTCATCTGCTCATTTACGCTCATCAATCGGAAGTATCTGCGTCAGTAGTTCTAAAAGAAATATTTATACATTGCTTCTAGCTTCACTCCTTTGTTCGATGTGACGTTTTAAATATTTTTGCAGAATGTATTGATTGTATTAAAAATTCCTGTGTTCAAACAGCGTTGGTTAGTCATCAAAAGGAACTAATTTAGAAATATTAATTTATGTATTATTAAGTGTATTAAGACAACAGATTAGATCAAAAAGACACCTTGTGGAATTTGTCGCTACAATTTTTGGTCTACGCAGATGTTATAGATATAATCAGAAGGTGAGAAAGGGTAGTCAAAGAAGCTCTTGAATCTTCTGCTACAAATATGGGCCTTACTGTCAATAAGGATAAAATTTAATTTATGGAAATCTCACTGTAAGTTATTGAAGCCCTATGAGTATTAATGTTTACACCTTCGAAAAAGTTGATGAATTTAAATACTTTGAAACAGTAATTAATGATAAAAATAAACTAAGAGCAGAAGTTTAAAACAGAATCAAAATGGCTAATAAATGTTTCTACGGGCTGAGAAGACAGTTAAGATGTAATTTAATCAGCCTCAAAACTAAATTAAGAACTTACAAAACACAAATATTACCTGTTGTAATTTATGCAAGTAAGACATAGACCTTAACCAAAGATATAACGCGCTCATTGGACATATTTCAGAGAATAATTCTCAGAGCTATCTTTGGCCTAGTGTAGGAAGAAGGACGGTGTAAAAACCAGATATAACTTTGAACTATACAGGCTTTATCGGCAACCACAAATAACATAAGTCATCAGTAGCTATTGATTAAGATGGCTTGTCCATATTTGTAGAAGCTTGGAAGATAACCCCATTAAAATCTTGACGTTGAAAAGATCTCGGGGAACCCAAGCTAAGGGTGGAGGACCACCAAACAGATGATTAGATGACATCGAGAAAGACCTAATTACATTGAAAATTACGAATTGGAGAGGAAACGCGAAAAATAGAGGACTGCAAGGAACGTATTATTGAGGCAGCCAGGGTCTGTAAGGGGCTGTTGTGCTTTTGAAGAAAAAGATTTATGCATTATTAAGATAACTGGGACGTGAAAGAGCTTCAAATTCTGCATTTTTCTTATTTTACTTTTAAAAAACGAAGGCATTTTGCTGCATCCATAGAGGCCTTTTTTATAAGAATTCGATTAATAGAACGCTAGAAAATTTAACTTAGAGTAATTCTTATGACTCTGGATTTTTTTCAAACATAATTTCAGTGACTTTTGTTTTTTAACACTACAAGTAGATAAAAAAATTTAATTTAAATATTTTGAATGTAGATTTAAATGAAGTCATTGTCTGCATTTTATTACAATTTGGGTCGAATATTTCCCCCTCTTATAATTGTATTCTTTTCCCGCTTTCGTTTAAAGGCTTACTTTTCTTCATGATTCACACTGGAAATTTCTAAAAGGGCTTACTTGAAAGGAAGTAATTGGTTAGTTTATAAATAGACACAATAGACTTAAGTATTTGAATCCAGAATACGCATTAGAAACACTATCACGACAAAAAAAACTGTAATTTCTTCAACTTTTGAAATGAATTTTATTTCTTCTGTTTCGTTTAATCGTTTCTTCCGATTCCTTTTTCAGCATAGAAATTTTAAGGAATCTACTTCATCATTTTGTTAAAGCAATCAAATATTACATGTCGGAAAGGGAAAATTAAAGTATGTATTTCAAGAGTCTAAATTGAAATATTAGATTATTTATAACGAAGTGGGTAATAAAAAATCATATTTATCATTTGAGTTGAATTTAGTGTAAAATATTTTTGACAAATGTTGAAAAAATTAGGAATAGCCCGCCTACATTACTTTGCTTTTTTTTTCATGACAATAAAACTTTACCACAATTTTTCTTTAAAATCTACTTATCATGACATCACAGACTAAAATATAATCGATCTTCTTTTTTAGTTACTTTATTCGGCTTTGAAGAAACCCAAATCAATTTAACGACTGTGAAACAAATCTTCAACTTAAGAATTATAATAGATTGTAACCATTCTTTTGATTTTGCTTAGTCAGTTTATGTCCTACTGTATAGAAGGAAAAACTAAAGAATAAGAGTATTAATTGCCAGTAATTACCCATTTCAGTAATAATGAAAAATTGTTTAATCTAGTTAGCAAATAAAGGTTACTTTCATCACACGTAGTGCATATCTATGTGTGTCAGTGTCATTGAAAAGGACAAATATTCCCTCAAGAGGGTAGGAGAGGAATGTGCGGACAAAGTGTCTTAACATATAAACCTTGAATATATTCCTTAGTTTAAACAAATGTTCCTCCAAAAATTCATCGGATAAAGTAAGAAATAATACAATATGTTATTAAAAATGCGTTAAAGAATCTCGCACTTCTTAACAAGGCTATTATCACATATAAGAGATTCTAGTTTCCATATCTAAATGGAAGAAAACAAATGTCCATGGAATGTACAACTTCATAATTGTGATAAATAGAAAAATTATTCTAAAATACTTTATTCTTTTTTTACTCATTTAAAATTATATTAGGATTTTTAGCCCACCTTGCTTTTAAAAATTCAATCTTTTCTTTTCAAACTATGCATGATATTCGAAAAAGAAAAAAAAACAAAGATCTAATGATTCCGAGTACATGGGAACGGAAGTTTCTGAAATAAAAGAAAAGAATGAATCGGGGTCACGAGGAAAGAGCATCTTCCGCATCATTTTGCTCTACAAGAAGATTACAGATCACGCCATTCACTACAAAGTAGTCTTAAAAGTTGTATCTTTACGAAAAGTCCTTTAACATCCGGCCAACCTTCTTTTAATGCTCTTCTTTCCACCCACCTTTTTGTTGTTCTTGGCCTTCCTTTCACATTCCAATGGGTTAAAAGAATTTCTCCAGGAAACTGTCGACCTCGATTGGAATGAGCAATTTTATTCTCATTGGCTTTCCCTACAATTACATTATCTAAGCAGAAATAATTTTGTGCTCGATTTAGTTACCATTTATAGATCCGAACTCATTACTTGCCTCATCAAATTTGATACCTTGTCATTTCACTTTTAAAATCAGGAGCGAAAATGTTCTGAATAGCTAAAAAAAAAATAAAATAATGGACCTAAGCAAAAAATAAGTTCTAAGAAAATATATCATACTTTTGCTACAAAATTATTTTACAACCTTAATTTTACTGTTATTGCCTCCAAAAATTTTTTTTAAAAAGGTTACCGTGTAGTTCTTTAAGATATTTTCAAAAAATTTTTAAGTTCCTTTGCTTTTTCTTTATTTTTACAATGTCTACAGTATTACAGGGAAAAAAATTATATTCCTGATTTTTCCATCAGAGGTAATGTTTTTTTATATTAATCAATTTCTTTAAATTCCTGTATTAGAATTACTCCAAATATGCCGAAAATATGATCCAATTTTACAAAATAATCCTCTAGTAAGACTCACATGTATACCATTTTTGAACGTACAAAAATAATTTTTAAAAATTTATTTATTTTAAAAACATAATAATTTTTTTAAATTGAAATGTTATGGAATATTGAGACACTGCTTTAGATTAGATTTTCTTAAGTAATAATGATACTATTACTTAAAATTATCAGAAATGTCATGTAATTAAAAAAAAACGATTTTTTTATATATCGTACAAATTATGAGAAATTATGGACCTTCATAGATAAAAATACATAAACATGATACACACACATTTATTAACACAACATGTAAAGATCACTTTCTCGGGAGAATTTAAGAAAAAATTTGAAGATTGAAAATTTAAAGAAAAATCGTAGACTATTTACGCAAAATAAATAAATAAAAATATAGGGGGAAATAAGATACATCTTTTTTTTTTTTCTTTTTATTTTTAAAAAGAATAATTTAAGAAATTTTTTCCAAAATTTTATATACTATATGCCAAGAATTTTAAAAGTATGTAGTAGTAAAACGTATTGACTGCAAGTTACAATATTTAAAAATACAATTTTAAAACTTCAATTGATTAAAAACAATATAATTTGGTAAGAACTGCTTCCCCATATTCGTTTACTGCATATTAATTTAAAATATTATATAGATTCTCTCTGAACATAATTTTAACTGACGAGAAAACTTAATCTACTTAAAATAAAGGGGGGGGGAGAAACTTTTTTTTTTATTTCTAATGCGCTGCGAATAGGTATAATCAGGCAACAAAATAAAGCGTTAAATGTAAACAAAATTCAGGGAATTTCAAATAAAAATAAAACAGCCTCGGTAGACCCGCCCCCCAGCACTCATATATATAAATATGGGGCTCTTGTTAAACCGCACCATAAATCTTCTATATTTGTAAAAGTATGCATTAAGGATAATTATCCATAATCTGAGAGTCAATGTACATAACTAAATACTGTGTGCTTTATAAAGAAAATTTATTTTAGAAGAAAAATTACGAGTAATTTCCAAGAGAGTACTCAAATCAATACATTATTTATTTAATATGTGTTAGGTCCAAAAAATACGTAGAAAATGATGGTTTTGAATATAGAAATTACAAATAATTTTTGAATGACTGTCCGCCTGAAGTGATATCTTATTTAAAGGGGTTTTGATTGATGAAAACCAGTTTTCTGTATTTATTTTGTTTTCTTCTTTTGCTTAATAATAGATAAGATGTCCTTAAAATATTCTAAGTTAACAAAGAAATTTAAAACTTAAGTGAAGGGCATTGGTATGTAAGAGAAATACTTTAAGTTTTTGAACATATTGATGCATCGAATGAATGAAACTGAAAACTCAAGGTTTGTATCAAGGAATTAAATGAGTGATAAATCTTTAATAAAACCTTATTGCCTTATAAACTCTACAATAACAGGATATCCGCGTGCAATAGGGAAACCTACCCTCTTCAACTCTGGTATTTTTCAGCTCAGAGAAAAATAAACGTCACTAAAATAATAGTCAGTTAGATAGGGATGTTATGTGGGCAATATCACCAAACTAGCGAGTTCCTGAGTTATTGTCACTTATTCCTGAAGTATAGTTTTGAATCATAGTTGCTATTAGAAATTAGAGGAATTTTCTTTGGCGAGTTTGCATCTCATTTCAGACAAGTAATCACTATTTCATATTATTTATTTTTCTTGTCCGCATATCGTATACATAGTTCTAGCACTTAAATCAATAAAAGGGTTTCATTGTAAATATCTATTTTTATCTTTTAGAGTGATTTAATGTCTTCTCAATCCCCACTACTTCCGGATTTCCGCCCTCCTCCGGGAACCTCAACGATCAAATAGTTCTCTACCTCAACCAATATGTGGAAACTGTAGTGCTACAGCCCTTGACCTAAAATAAAAATTCTAGTTTTAGAATTTGATTTTCGATGCAAAACAAAAAGAGGTAAGTATTTAATAAGTGGACTTTAATTATGATGAATTACCATTCATTTGCATTTCATTTAATTAGTTCTATTATATTCAAATTTTAAAAGCCCAAAGCTTCCATGTAAAAAATCAATTTTTGTACAGTTTTAAACAAGTTAAAAAATGAAGTGTGTGAAGTTCTACAATAATATCGAACATTTTCATTTTACATAATTTTCTCGCTTTTTGGTAATATAATTCAAACACATAACCTACAGATTGGGTACATAACTTGGTAGTTGTTTCCACTCGTTTCTAAAATAATTGATTATTCGTCTAAGTAAGGAGCCATGTTCATTCTTCTGCTTATCTTTTCTGTCTAGAAACGATTTTAAACAAATCAGAGATCGCTTTTATCACTCCATAAGCAACCTGAAACAATGCCTTTAATTAACCGTTCCCCTAAAGCAATTTCTGCTTTCAATATGCAGTTGATCGATCATCTTGTTCAAACAATGTCCAATTAATGGATACTGGAATAAAAGAAAGGAACTGTCTTTCCAATTCACAAATTTTGTTCATTATAATTAATTTGGAGAGGAAGGAAGTTGTTTCTGTATGTTAATGGGTTGAGTTTTCAAGTTTTAAGTGTCTAATTTAATTACAGAGGCAAATGATTTAAGCAGGGCAAATGAAAAAGTTTTATTGAACATTAAGAAAAATGTTGGATAATAATTAAGGAACATAGATTATTTCATTACTTTTCGTCAGGTTAAAAAGTTTATCGGAGAAAGGTACCGAGAAAATTATTGACGACAAAAAATTAACTCATATTTTGTAGGTCGTAATTGTAACTACAGAGACTGGAATTAAAAGGTTAATTGAAAATTTAAATGGAGGAATTTGCTCCAATTTGTAAGTTTATCTAACCAGATTTACCTGAAGATTGGATAACTGGCAATATATTACATACTGACTGCGCAAGAAATTTCATAAATAATTATATGTTGTTTCTACGAGTATATACCAGGGTATTGCAATTAACCATGGCTTATTTATAGCTATATTTGTACCTTAAGTAAAACGCAAATTTAATTGCTACCGGATACAGCCAAGCAGGTTTATTCTCCTGAAACGCGGGTTAACACTGGATGACTCTTTCAAACACTTATCACGTTTTCGGATTCTAATCAAAGATTCTAATCAAAACTAAAGACGCAAGCACATCATTTTACAAATACAATATCATCATCTAATTTCTTATTTCAAATCTCTGTAAATAGCCAACTTAATGTACAATCCGGGCTCCTTTACACAAGACCAAGTTCTCAAATCAAGAAATCAACAAAATACATTTCTCTAGGGCAGGGGTTGTCAACCTTTTAGCTGTGTTTTGTCAAACCAATCTACTAATATGATTCAACGGGCAAGGCAGTAGGACATTTTTGAAACACTTCTATTCCCGCGATAATGCATGTAGAGTTAGAGAATAGAGATTAATTATATAGATTTACAGTTTTATTATGTATTAATTTTGCATCATTTGTAGATATTTCTTAACATAAAAAGAATCAGCATAAAATGTAAACATTTATTCAGCAAAAATAAGAAAGTTAAAATTGTTCTATATTATGCATTTTTAAATATAAATATTTATTCAAATGAGTGAAATAGACAAAATAAAATGTACGTATCTCCCTGAATTATAGTTAAATAAAGACAAATAAAAGTTTTAATGCGAACCTAGTGCTTGCACCCCTCTACTTTTATGTAGCAAAATCAGGGGTTTTGCACATCCAATTGGACACGATTCTAAGCATTCAGTTGTTAAACACTTTTTTGAGGACTCGAAATTTTTTTCATATGAGGAAAGCTATATAGGCCCAAAAGCGGAAAACAGAATGTATACAATTTTCTTTCTTTATACAGTTTAATCTCTCCAGCAATGACATTCAATAATTTACAAAATAATTGCAAATTTATCTGTAGAGTTATCTTTCAGACTTTTTCGCAATTCCATAAATGTCTGTAATTCAGAAGATGTTTGTGAAATAACATCCATTAACAATTTATCAACTTTCATTTACTCAAAAATTGACAAATTTGTAGAGTAGTGCAGAGTGCCACTGAGAATTGTACCAGGTGCCGTAGGGGCGCAATAACCCTACGAGGGGGATGTGAGCATATTGAGAAATCGAAAACAAAAATTATTAAAAAAGAATTATTATTAAAAAAGGATTATTTGGCTCTTTCTCTTTTTGAAAATGAAGCAAAAATAACTGATTTATGGAATTTAGATTCTTTGGGTATAAATGACCCTTGTGAAAAGCAGTCTAAGGAGGAAGCTCAAGAGTTAATTCTAAAACATTTTGAAGAAACTATAAGTAGAGAAAGTGGCGGTAGATATAAAGTGTGTATTCCTTAGCTAGAAAAATATCCCACTATTTCAGATAATAAATATTTGGCCCAAAAGCGTCTAAAAATACTATTAAAACCTTTAAGTCTACTGTTAATCTTAAAGACTATGAACACGTTTTCAACGAATGGGAAAGAGATGGAGTAGTTGAGCAGGTTGAACCTGATGAGAAAAGTACACTGGAGGAGCAGGTTCACTACTTACCTCATAGAGAAGTGATCAAACAAAATTCTTCTACAAAAAATAAGGCCTGTTTTTGACGCCTCAGCGCATGTTAAAGGTTCCCATTTCCTTAAACGACTGCATCAATAAAGGACCAAATCTTATTGAACTTATTCTCTGAGTTCTGACTCGTTTTGGAATAGAAAAAATTGGTGCTACTGCGGATATTCACAAAGCCTTCTTACAGATATCTCCAGATGAACATGATAGGTATTACTTGAGATTTATTTGGTGGAAAGATGGTGATCCTGAGAAAGCAATCATCTATAGACATTACCGTGTAGTCTTCAGGCGTCACGTGTAGCCCTTTTTCTTTTTTTGCTGCAACCCTTGCTCATCGTTTGAATCACGTACAGGAAGAGATCAAACATATTGTCGATGAGCTTAAGGAATCCTTTTATGAACACAACTGCTTGGCAAGTTTGAACTCTGTAGAAGAATTAGAATATTTTCGGTTTGAATCTCAAAACATCTTATCATCAGCACAATTTGATCTACGAAGATAGAGCTGCAATAGATATCCTGACAATTCAGATGATCTAGACGATACGGAATCAAATGATGAAAGTGTCCCTGCGGTAGTACTTCTCTGGAATACTCGAGAAGATACCTTATCTTATGATCACAGAAGTTCGTTAGAAATTGAAGAGACAGTTACCAAAAGGAAAATTTTATCTTTGGCCCATAAAATATTCGACCCTATTGGTTTCACATGTCCAGTTATTCTCATTCCAAAATTACTTTTGCAAGAGTGCTGGTCAATTAAAGCTTCGTGGGATTCAAAACTTCCTGATGATATTACGAAGAAATTCAACAAATGGAAGAAACAATTTGTTCACCTGGAAAAAATAAAGATACCAAGAAGACTAACTCATCTTTCAATTAAACCAGCAAAAGTATCCTTACACACTTTTTGTGATGCTTGCAAGACATCCTATGCTGCTTGTGTTTTTCTGAGGGTTGAGGATGATTCAGATGTCACATGCAACTAGTACAAGCTCGGTCGAGAGTTGCACCTCTCAGAAACATTTCTATTCCTCGACTTGAATTAATTGCCTGCAGTATTGGAGCTAGACTCGCAAAATAAGTAACAAATGATTTAAGATTGAACAACATAGAGAGATATTATTGGTCTGATTCAATGGATACCTTGCACTGGATCAGAAAAGAAGGTCCATGGGCAGTATTCGTTGGAAACAGGATGAAAAAAATCAGAATTCTTAGTGATCCTGAAAGGTGGAATTATGTTCCCAGTTCGTGGAATCCTAGCGACCTGCCTTCTCGAGGATGCAGTGTGGAAGCTCGATGGTGGGAAGGACCTGCTCGGTTACGAAAACCTATGAATTAATAGCCAAAATCGGAAAAATTACCTAATTTTGAAATAATCAATTCGGAAAGAAGAAAAACATTAATCAGTGTAACAAACACATATAACAAGATAATTTTTGATCGTATGTCTTCTTATGAAAAATTAATAAGAGTATTTGCTTTAATATACAGATTTTTAGATGATTGTAGAATAGAACGCTCAGAGAGAGAGCTTTAAGAATGCTAACTTCCAAAAAATTTGATAGAGCAGAAAAACTAATATTAAAAATAGTCCAAAAGGAAGCCTTTACAGGAATATAGGATAAACGCTTAAAATCCCTTCAACCTTGGAAAGATGAAAAAGGACTTCTTAGAGTAAAAACCCGCATTTTTTGTTGAGAGAAGATTCCAAAAACTTTAAATTTCCAATAATATTACCCCATGATCATGCAATTGTAGAAAAACTCATACACTCTAGACATTTACTATTAGGACATGCAGGAGTTCAAATTTTAATGTGTAATTTGAGAGAAGACTTTTGGATCCTTAAGTATAGAAAGACTGTGAGAAAAATAGTGAAACATTTTGTAAGATGTCGAAGATTTGAAGCTAAGCCCAAAATATCCCCTGAAGGTTCTCTTCCTGAACATCGTGTAAGAGAAGCATCTGTTTTTGAAATAGTTGCTATCGACTAGGTAGGACAAAATGTTTGGTTAGTGATTTTCACTTGTGCTGTTTATAGAGCACTGCATTTGGAATGACAACATCTTTATCCACAGATTATTTCTTACAAACCTTAAGAAGATTTATCGCACGTCGAGGTAGACCATCGATAATTTACTGCGACAATGACACAAATTTTACTGGAGCTGAAAATTGATTAAAATCTATCAATTGGAACACAACCTCAGAATTCAGTACGGCACATAAAATTATTTAGAAGTTCAACCCCCGAGCTACACCATGGTGGGGAGGCTGGTGGGAAAGATGAAATGGCATGATAAAAGGAGTTCTTAGGAAAATTCTTGGAAGAAGTTCTTTCAACTTCGAAAAAATACATACAATTATCTGTGACGCAGAGAATATCTTCAACAACCAACCTTTGACATCCATTCCAGAAGAAATAGATGATTTGACACCACTTTCTCCATCCATGTTTTTAAGAGATATAAAAGAATCCGGAACTCCTGATTTAGATTCGATTTCTCTTAACAAGAGATATAAATATAGACAAAGGATTAGATACGATTTATATATAGAAAAAAGATTTCAAATAGAATACTTAGGATATTTATAGCAATCATCCAAAAATAAAAAGGAAAAGAGTCAAGTTCAAGTGGGTGATATGGTTTTTGTCTCCAGCGATAACCATAAGAAAATAGACTGACCTTTAGCTCGTGTGATTCAACTGTTTCCTTCTAAAGATGGACATGTACGTCTTACTCAGGCGAAGATGAAGAACGGGGAATTTCTCCGCCCCATAGATCAACTTATACCCCCGTAGTTGTCTGTTGAACTGGATACCCCCAAGAACTTACGATCCAGACACGAACTACTATGGAAACAACGAGTTTGAGTTTTTAGAACTCGAGAAACTGAAAGGTGGGAGGATGTTGTATCTGGTAACATTCCCTCACCTCCGGTTCATTGAACTCTAAATCCACGCATGCGCGTGAGAACTATGCTTCTTTTTTTGTGTTAGTAGTAGAAAGGAGATGTAACGTGGAACGCTATGTAGTTTTAGTCTCTAGTATATGTAATCTAACTGTTATTAATTAATGTTATTTTTATTCGTGTAGTGTAGTGTAGTTGCAGTATTATGCCCTATTAAAGTAGTAATTTAAAAAGTACAGGCTACCTACTCCTTTTGGATCTATTTTCATTTGAAGTGTTTACAGCCGTTTGATTCCGGACCGACTGAACCGACACTCTATGCATAAGGATAAGAGATAAATAAAATTATCCTTTTTCCTTATTAAAGAATAATAGAGCGTTTATTTGATTTAGCAAAAAGACAATATTTGATTGATTTTTTAGCGACAGATAGTATTCTAAAGGAGTCATATTATAAGTATAGAGAGAGAAGCATATGAAGTGTCTTGCAAGTGTTTAATGAGCAGTACAAAATGTGTATATAACCAAGGATATTTAAATGTGCAGAAGATTAAAAAACCCTACAAATGCGAGTTTTCAGAGGAACAATTACAGAAAATATATCCATTTTCTACTGCAAATAACGTGACTCAAAATACGTAAAGCAAGGTTTATGATATACATATATAACGCAATTTTTTGCTTTTGCAAGTAAGAAGAATGCTGTACATGAACAAACGCAGCTTCTCTGTTTTTATAGTTCTCAATACATAAACTGCGCTAAAAAGGAATTAAAAAATGCACGCTTCATTCTTTTTTCCCCAAATATATTTGTGTTCTGTCATTTAGTATAGTGTAAATGTATAAATTTATACAACAATTTGCTTATAAGTTAAATCAAATCCCTTTCTTTCGGATGGGTTTAGCAGAAGCTCTCTTGTGAATTGCTTACAAATAGATGGATTAATCGAATTGAACGAGTAATTTCTCAGAAAGGTCTTTCCGATCGGTCCCAATTCCACTACGTGAGAATGATACAAACTCCGCAACAAAAAAAAAACCATTATCATTCAAATTTGTTTTTTTTTTACACTTTAACCTTTAAAAGAACTTAAAATGTAAAACCCTCATAGCACAAAAGAAAAAAATAGATACGTAATTTTGGGGAGATGCTCACAAGCTAGATAAAGGAGTTATTGAAATCGAGAAAGATTTTTTTTAAAGATGATATTCTGAAAAGGTTATATATCGTTGTGAATTATCAATTTAAATGAAATAAATGATTTTCATTAAGAAAAAATCCTTTCACCAAACGTAGATCTGAGCATCACCGTAAATCTCCAGACTAAAGGTGAGAATTAAGGATATTAATTCAATAAAAAATATTAATATTTTCTACTGATAGAGTTGGAATTAATAAACGCACTTATTTATATTTTTAAGCAAAAAAAGCTAAAAGTACGAAATTTCTTTACCACTAGTTTGATATTAGAAGAAATATTTTGTATGTTCCTAATTTAGAAGCTTTAAAGCAGAATTTTACGAATCAAAACACCTTTAAAATAATTGTATAATGTCAAATCTTTTATAGATCTAGTTTATGAACAAGAAATGAGGAAAATGGTTTTAAGCAATGCATTTATTTATAATGATTTAACCTCTTTATTTTTAATGAAGTATATTTTTGCTGGTCAGAAAAAGTTTTCAATGGAATGTTTAACTCAGCAAGAATAACACAAGGGGTAAGATGTGGTAATCATCAAATATTACACAACTATATTATAACCAAACATGTCTTTTTTTTTAGTCTTACACAAACTTTGCATATTTATATGTTTTCTCATTAATAAATAAGAAAAATGAGCTATAAATACTTCTGTCGGTTTCCTCTTTCAATTTTAATAATACTGATACATCAATAAATCTATCACACTCACTTGAAAGTGATTTTTTTTATAAATAAAATTATTTCCCTATACTGATAAAATTCTATGAATAAAAGATCATGCACTATGTCGAATGAAAAACATTAATATAGTTTCTTAATAAAATAAACAAAACATGAAGGAAGAAGCATATAATCATTCTTCATTCTTCACAGTATATATTGTATCCAATATTTTTTGAGAAAAAAGATTCTTAAGAAAATGTTATGGGTGAAAAGGAGAATATATATATATACTTACTCCTTACTACTACTTAAATCGCAAGGAAAATTCTTCAACCTTAAAGAATTCTTATTCGATGAATGCTTCCCGTGAAGCTCTATTATTATACGAGAGAATAAGGATTGGTGCATATAGCTATTCGGATAACAAAAGACCGAAGCAATTTTCCGCTGACTTTTGCCCATCTGAATTTTCACGTCCACTCAGTTATTTGAAATGTTTGAATCGGAGCGACAGCAGAGGATTGAATGCGAAAACAAAAAAAATTTAAAGTTGTTTTCGTTATACCTTCTATAGAATATCTATAATATTTTATATGGATAAGTTGTTACGTCGTGTACGTACGTTATAAAATGCGTAGAATTTTACTTTGAACAGAATGAATTTGTTTTTTGACTTAGCGATACAGAATTTTGCAAAACTCCTCCGTTTAAGGTAATTCAAACATAGTAGTAAAATTTTAGTATATAATAAAGAACTCTACTTCAAACATATTTATAATGTAATAAAATCTTTCATATCCTTTCCAAAAATTTTCGCACTGAGTTTTCTTCTCAGGTTTTATAAAATTTATTTATTTAAAATGCATACTTTTTTCTCTTCTGAAATTTTTAAGAGGTAGAAAAAATATGTTCACTTAATTTATTGGACGATTTTTTTTCATAATGTTTTTGTATAATGTTATATTTGCATTTATAGTACAGTAATTGTTATAGCAAAAGCAATGTGCCTTTTCCCATTCAGTGTTGTTTATTATGGATAGTAAATTTTATATTCTACACAGTGCAAACTGAAGAAAAACAATGATATATATATATATATATAAACACTATACAAGAGTAGCAACCATTTCTTAAGCAATAACCCCTTAATTGGTTAATAACTAGAAAATGGCGGTAAGAAAAACCTTCCCGTTTGTCAGCGAGTGAAGATATAAACTTTAATAAAGTTATTCAGAAAGCTGTGAAAATTAATCATTTGTACATAATTCTCGCTAAGTAATACATAAGTGAAATAATCAAAACATTGTATGTCATATTATGCGAGTAATAGTGTTTCATCAATGTATCTCTTGTTATGTGAATGTAGTTGTGATTCTATAATTCTTTTATCCAATTTCTTACCATGTAACTGGTATATCCGCGAACCTTTAACTAATCATCTTTGGGAAATTTTATTTCTTTTTAACTGTAGCATTTATTGAAAACTTTCTCCTGAAGAAGAAGACTTGAGTTATACAAATTAGTTGTTAAATTTAAGCGTGGGTATTTAGGTACTCGAAGTTAGTCGAGGGCTAGATAACAAGTCGTTTCTGGATGTTCACTTTTGCTAATTTACGAATAAGTTATAAGATTGAGTTTAATGATAACGAACAACTTTTAACAGAATTACGGTGAATAGTACCCGTAGAAGTCCAAAGTTTTCCAAGAGAAAGTGAAGTAGATATATTAAGTATCCTTTTAGCCGTGTGATTCCTCTTATAGTTAGTAGTGTTGTACATTTCCTACTTTGAGTTATTTGATTTAAGTTACTGAGAATAATAAATTGGAATTTGAGCTAGTTATGGCTGATCTTTACTCGAACTGCCAAACACCAACAATCACTACGATGATGTTACAATTATTTCCAGCTTAACTTTTGAGAATTTTTTCTGATTATCTTTGTTGAATCAATAAAATACATCCATTTACTATTAAGCCTTTTCCAGAATATTTTTTGCTTAAACATTTAAAAATTTTTTTTCACACTGTCTGGCGAATCTAAATTATTTCTGCACCATAGAATATAATCGTTCTTAATGCAATGCTAAGTAAAGCAACATCTAAATATATAATTCAATTATATACATGCCATAGAAATAATCATGATTACAATATGAAAACTGCAACATATAAAAAATTGGTTTGCCTCAAATATCCATTTTATTTTCAATTTCTTTTCTATTCATGATAAATTGAGGAAACTCGAATTCGTTACGTGGTTTTTAATTATGATAAATGTCTACGGAAATTAGTTTTTTTCTGAATAAAAATGTAGAAGACGTGCATTTTTGAAATGCTATGAGAATTGATATATTTTTCAGTGATATAATATTTAATCATGTTTTTTTTTTGAAAAAGGTAGTATATCTGGGCTCCTTTTGATTCTCAAATTATTATATCCATACAAATAACCCTATTTTTATCGAATATTTTGCTGCCTTTAGACAGTATTGACGGGTACAGAATGCATTATTAATTCCAGCTTTTTTTTAATAATGCAATTTTAACTTTTCCACCTCGAGTTCTATTTCTTTCCATACTTTATTCAGAGAATTTAGGAGATAGATTCCTATGTTCTTGATAAATTGGGAAAGAGCATGAACATTAAACAAAACTATGTTCTTTAAATTCTATTTGTTCTCAACGAACGATTTTGTTATTTAGATTTAAATTGCGTGTTCGGGTAGTATTTTATATGAAATATTTATAAGATATAATCAAACAATTAAGCATTTCTATTATTTAATAAGTGTAATACGGTATTTATTTTTAAGACCATTTAATTTACTTTTCTAAAATAACAAAGCAAATACTTTTTATTTGTAGGTCTATATCACTGCTGTTTTTAATGTTCATTTTATTCTGTAGTACTGCAAATAATGAATATTTTTCTTGATTCTTTTTTTGATCATTTCAACTTAAAATTAATAAAAAATTTATATCCTTAAACTTTTTATAAATCTAATTTAACAATAGATTCATCCCATAGATTATATTAACTTAGTAAAGCTGTAAGAAAGTTTTTTTGTTTGTTTAGAAGTATCCAAGTACTCAGGAAAGTTACTGCAAATGTCCCTCATTTTTCCTTTTTTTTTTTCTTGATATTTTTGTCGCACCTTTCTTTTGTTTAAGGAAAAGAAATCATAATAATTTTCGTTACGATGGCCCCAATAACAGAAAACTCACCTTAATTTAATGTACTGCATCTTTCATAATGGCTGCAGAAAGAAAGCTTTAATGATGGAAGAGGACAGTAAAAACAAAGATATTCTGTACTAGATTACTGTGCCAGAAAATACTGTCATGAATTAAAAATTTTATATAAATTATGGAACAAAATCCAGAGAAAAGTTATGTTCTGTTTATAATTTGTGAAGTTTCTATTTTCGGAAGCTGTGGTAAAGATTTCAAAATTGCTTTAATTTCTGTTCTATCTTCTTTTAAAAGGTTGAAAGCTATTATATTGACATTTATTTAATTAATACTGAATTTGTTTATTAAATTTTGTTTATTAAATTATTACAGAAAAAAAGGCAGTTAAAATACAATTTTTAATAGTAAACTTTTTTACCATAAACCACTCTCTTTTTATACTCATTTTTAATGTCTTAGTATCAAAAAAAAGTAAAATATATTTAAAAATTAATAATTATACTAGTTTCATGGGCCGGCGTTGCACGGGCTTCTTCAAGTGTGTAGCTTTTTGCCTTTGAAATTGCCCCATCCCCTTTCAGTGTCAGCACTTCATGGTGTGTATATAATTTCTATATCATGTCATTAAAATTACTTTTTTAAAATTTTCTTCCACTTCTTTGCCCCGTTGGATGGGTCTATATCCTCTCCGCTTAGCCCGGTTTTGCATGGGCTTTTTCCATGGTATCACTTTATCCCTATATAAATTTTCCCTTTCTTTCTTGGACGCCAGCACTTCTGGGTGTGTATGCACGATGTGAGTGATTTCTGTATTTATGTCATTTAAATTCCCTTTTCAGAAATTTATTCCACTTCTTTTCTTTGTCAGACAGGTTTATTTTCCCACCGTTCCAAGTATAAAACTCTTTTTTCCCGGGATAAATCTTTTTTTTTCTTTCTAATTTTTATTTTCTATTAATAATTTACAATGTAAAAATTTATTATTAAATAACTAATTAACCGTCGCCCAGATGTCAGCATTTCTCGGAGAGGGTGTATGCTCGATATGAGAGATTTCTATACTTGTGTCATTAAAATTATCTTTTCTAGAATGTCTTTAATTTCTTTTCCTTACAGACAGATTTCTTTTCCCTCGGTTTAGCCCAGCGTTACATGAGCTTTTCCCCTCTTTTCCCCCCATGATTAGATCTTTCTTTAAATTTTATTTTCGATTTCTAATTTACAGAGCTAATCTAGTTTAATCCACAAGAAAACAGACAATGTACGACTTTATGATTAAATAATTAATTTTGTAATGAATAACAAAAACAATATTGATTTAGTTTTTTTAAAAAATAATTTATATCCATTTTTATTAAATAATGAATGAAAATTTCTTACCATTAACTATTGAAACGACCGCTTATTATAATGAAAGATTCAAAATGTAAATAATACTATCTGATGAAAACATTTCAGCAATTTCTTATATTCACATTAATCGCTTTTTTAAAAATAAAGAAAACTATCAGTTGTAACGTACCAGAAAGTTGTCTTGTTCTGCACATGCTCAAACTGGCAATTCAAGCCTCAAACTGGTCAATTCTGCCGTAGGCTTATACCAATTAATTATTACTGTCACTTGGTGATTTTAGCAACTTTTTTCGTGGCATTTTTATGGCTAATTGAAATGGAAAAGTGCTTTTTTAAAAAATATTTTATGCACAAAAAAGCAGAAAAATAGAAAATCTTTTCAAAAATCCATACATTTTTTAAAAGAAGTTTTACAATATTCCATCTCAATCTAACTTGGCAGCGTTGAGAAAGGTATACAATGTACCAATCTATTTGAAAAATAATATATATTGTAGTTTTCTTTTCTTTCTTTCTTTTTTTTTTTTTTGAATTTAAAACCAAGAGAATCCATAGAAATTTATAAAAAATGTAAAACATTGTAGAAATTGGGATTTTAATTATATATTCCAAGTTAATCACATGTTAAAAGCATTTGTTTTTTAAACAATGTTAATTAATACCTCATTACATTTTTGTGCCGCCAAATTTTTTAAAACCATTAATTATAATCTGAGAAAAGAAATAAAATCTGGAACCGCGAATCATTTGGCTGTTTTATAGAAATAAACTAAAGGTAGGTTGTTGAGGTATAGTTAATTTACTCCTTCGTGGATAAATGGTAGTGAATTACAGATGCGTAAAATTCTATTAAAGTTATATTGTTATTCGTGTTTCGCATTTTGAAATGGTAAAAAGTGGACCAGAGCAAAAAAAGGTTGAGAATCACTGTTCTAGACATTTGATGACTGAACAAACGTGGACTGAAGAGAATTGACGATGTAAAACATATTTGAGTCATAAACACCTCCTACAAACAGTGAATAATTTTTGCTCTTGTAAGGTCCTTGATAGTATGGGGCTTATCTAGATAGAAATCATTGGACTTTTATTGTGTCTGTATACATCTGTTGCTAATTAATGTTATGAGCAGATAAATTCTGACTAATGATGCTAATTATTCGGGTCATCTGTTCTCTAGCAATGCATTTCCTTTAAGAAGTTAGAAAACCACGTGTTGTTTACAACTTGCATTCCAATTTCTATCCAATTTTACTGAAATAAACCCGATATCAAAAAAATACGCACTGTTTAAAAAAGAGTATCAAAACCTCGGAATATAAGGGAATTGTAAAACAATCTGCAGTGAGAATGTGAATTGAGTTGTCTAATGTATATTTTTAGAAGCTCTTGGATGCTATATTCTGGTAATTTCGTGAATTGTATCACTTGTTCTTATTGTCTTGTAGGAAAGCAGATCCAGAGGTTTTATAGCTTTAATCGTTTATCTTGTGAAATATTTCCCTCTTTACAATTACAGTTGACAAAAATTATTACTATCCTCAAAGGAGGTGCATTAAGTTGTTAGAATATGTTTACGCATTCGAAAATATTTTGTATTAATTGGTTTTTTATTCTTGACTATAAAAAAACGCTGAAATAGTAGTTAACAGAATTGAAATCAGAGTTTCTACAGCTTATGAAAATATTGCCAGTAAATAATAATTTAGAAGCCAATACAAATAATGTATCTTTTCAGTGACATAACAGCCCAAGGTAGGCTAAGGCCTACTGTGCCCCTTTCAGTTTGACCTTGAAGGCTGAGGTGTATGAGCAGATGTTCCGGTCAGGTGGTCAGTCTGATATGAATGTATCTTATAAAATACAAATATTTAAATTCTAAGTGAGAGCTTAAAGATGAGGAGCCAAATTTGAAATTATTGATGTTGGAATCGCAATATCTTAACATTACTTAAGACCTTGCTAGTACAACCTGTTTAAAGAGAAATAAATCTAGAATCTACGAAAATGAATGAAATCTATAAGAGAATATACGTGTTTTATAACGTTTGAATAAAAAAACATTTATTCCTTATTAAATCCTTTCGAAAGTTATTTTAAAAATTCCAAATATAATGAAGCTACATATTTGTTTTGTATCTTTTATAAATTAGATGTTTACTCCCATTTCAAACATATAGTATTTATAAATTTAATTATTATATAATTACTATATAAATAATATTTATATAGTACTGACATTATTATATAATTTTACTATATAAATAATATTTATATAGTACCATTATTATATAATTACTATATAAATAATATTTATATAGTACCATTATTATATAATTACTATATAAATAATATTTATATAGTACTTATATTATTATATAATTACTATATAAATTCATTATATAGTTTTACAAATTTTCAACCCTCGATATTTTTAAATATTAGGAATTATTCTCAATGTATCATTAAAGATTTCCTTAATTTGTCTTCAATTAATAAAAAGAGTATGCTTAACCTTTCATCTTGTATTACTTAATGTTTCTGCAATATCTAAGCTTATTTAACTTTAGGCCAAATTTGCCATAAAATGTTCAGAAAATATCCATTTAACCAGGAAACTCTATTTTTAAGTTTCATTAAATCCCATTTCTCTGTTCGAATCTGGAGTAATCTGAGCGAAATGAGGATTCTTCAAGAATCATCTTCTAAGAACTCTCAAGGGTAACAGAAAACAAATACAGTCGATCTAAGAAACGGTAAAAGGCATCTCTTTCACGTCTTTTTTATTTCTCAGGAAAGTTACACATCTTGCTCTTCATTAAAAACTATTCTTAGGTTTTGGTTTGTAACAAAGAAAGTTTTCTAACAGCTTTTCATCGTCCTAAGCTGCACCCTATATTTCGTTAAACATTTTTTTTTTTGGAATTATGGAATTGAAAGGATTTTATTAAAAACAAGATTAGAATATTTTTTTCTTGGTGAGTTTCAAATTGTATTTATAATTTTAATTTCTTCGGAAATAATTTTGTTACTATTGAGGGTTTCTTTTTTTTAAAAAAAATAGATAATTTTTAAGTGTATTTAGAGTTTTCTTAACTTCACAAGATCATTTTTTATTGAATTTAAATCTGTTTGCGGTATTTTATTTTTAATGATTAATGTTTATATGTGGCGAAGGTAAAAACACACACACCACCTTGGAGTCGTAAAGCAATAGAGAGTTGTTTGTACCAAAATGCTACTTTATAAACATTCTATTTCAGTTGGTAAGTATAGAAAAAAAATGAAAGCTGTAGAAGAAATTAACTTTACAGGAATAAATTGAATTAGAATATAATTACTAGAATAATTGTGCGTAGAGCAGATTTTTATCGACTAAAATGTGTATTAGTCCGATTAAAAAAAACTAACTAAATTTGTAAATTTTGCCAAAAATTGACATTTTTTTATGATTTTATTTTATAGGCCATCTTATTAGCTTTATAAAAATACTAAGTTTATTATTTTCCGTTTACTAGAGCAAAAAACTACAAGTGTTTTAGTAAAAGCAGATGCCACTACTTTAAGTAAAATGTCATACATTAAAATGCGTTTTATTGAAAATGCTCAAACGGGGGCTCAAAAAGTTTTGAAAGTAATTAACTGAAATTTTTTGTGTATATTCTGTATAATAGTAGAAGTGTTTTAACCTTCAGAGTTATCAATCACTGTTTTACTACAGAATTTACAGTGCCTTATGTGAATATAATATTTGTTTTTTTAAGCAATTTAATATAATAACTAAGATAAAGTGCTCTAGTTTTTGTAAAAATTAAAATATCTCTTATCTTGAAGGCCATTTGAAAAATTAATAACATAGCCACACATCAGAACCTTCATAACTTTTTGGTACAGAAAGGGCCCGTTTATGTTATTTTTTGTACATTTTTACCAATTTTTTCCCATTTTAGTAATAATATATAATTTCTTTTTCTCTTCTTAATTTTAGCATATTTTTTCTTAAAATGTACTAAGCAAATGTAAAAACCACAAAATTCCCCATACCTCCTTTTTTTTAAAAAAAAATAAGTTGTGTGTCGCAAATAGTCGGATACCTTAAATTATCACTACCCCTGATTCGCATTCGGCAGCCAGTGCTTCGCTTCATATTCCCCAATACGGTTACGCCTATACGTAAGTAGTATTCCGCGATTAAAAATAAAATCACAATATCATCCTTAAAATTTTTTAAATTTTTATTTCAACATTTCTTTACATTAACAGCAAAATAAAACTATCAAATTGAAAAAAGTTTCGTTCATTTAGTACAATTTGCATAAAAAAATTACACAGTATGAAACTGAAGATTGCATCAAAGAGTTGAACAAGTATAAATATCTCTCGACAGCGACTTTCCCGTGGAATTAGATCTGAATTAAGCAGGTTCTTCAGAAGCTCATGATCATCATTACTTGACTACCGCGGCCATTTCGTACAAAATTATTGATAAGTATTGCCACCGATTCATTTAGCCACCCAATCAGTTTAGTATTTCTACGTGTCTTTATTTATAAGGCAACAGTTTACGTGTGTTTACTTTTTAGAACAAGAATGTTGTTTTTTAAATTTGTACGCATTATGTATATAGTTAAAGATTATAAGCAATATGAATGGACGAAATGGTTCCCATGTCGTATTTTATAATTATTAAGAAAGATTTATTTATAACTATATTGAAATAAATTTTTATTCTAATATCCAACAATACAAATCGAATATGTAAGCAATCTAAAAATGATGAATGAACTTCATTACCTTTTATTTATTATATCTCATGTAAAAAAATTTTTTTTAAATAATTTTATTGTTAATAAAATACCAATATTTTTCATAGCACTACTTTAAAATTCATTACATTTCAGCAATATATGCATACGTTTTTTTTTTAAAAAAACATCTAACAAAACCATTATGGAACAATTTTTTCTAAATAAAAAGAGGGTATAAAAATTACTGGGGCAATATTCAGGGAAATATTCAGCTATATAATTAATTAGAATATTTGACAGTTAATTTTATATTAGTAATGTATTGTTTATTTCTTGAAAAAATAATATTTTTTCCTCCTCTAATATTCTCTTTCATAACTTAGTACAAAAAACTTTATTTTTGTGTAATTTTTCGCTTTTATATATTATTAAAAATGTATTACTTATGCTTACTATTTTTAAATTTAACAGTGACGTTCATATTGAAACTTGGAATATTTAATAAATAAAAATTTTATCCCCCCCCCTTTCACTTTGGCTAGGCTAAGATTAAACGCTATCTAGTTTGTTTTTTTAATGTCGGTATATTAGAAACTTTTACAGATTATGTTCAAGGGCTTAACGCTGAATATTGTGTTAATTAAACACCTAGTTTAAATTATAAACACGTATTAAGCATTACATATAAATTTTTTTTTTTTTTTTCTAAATCGCAGCATTCTTCAGACCAAAGATAACTTGTTTTCCTTTGAGAAAACCTTCCTTTTTATGAGATATGCATTACTTTTATTTTAGTATACATCACTTATATCACAAACATACCAGCTAATGAGTGATTTAAGAAATTGTACAGCTAAAAAAATAAAGTAATTGCCAAACATACCAATGACTTTTCTCAAAGCTATAATGTAATTAAATTAGTATTCAAATATTTACTATTGACACATGGGCAATTTGCTTCGTTGTGGAAATAGTTACCTTCTATAACTTAAGAAATTGGCATTTGACACTCAACCATTAAAAGAGAGATTTCACAGATTATCATTCGAATTATAATCAGGTGAAATAACTATATAAAGTACTGGTGAATCTACATGACATAAAATTATTCCCAAAAGCAATTTTGTAAACTATCTGTAAGTCGTTAGCTTAATGTGAATTTCAAAATAGCCCGATTTACTTAATGCATCAAGATAAAATGTTAAGCACGATATTTTCTCCACTTGTTTGATCATTTCTTGTCAATTGAGCACATATAATAAAAAGCGTGTTTAAATAATTTATTTTAAAAGGTCATATTTACCTTGTCAAAAATATAATGTCCTTCACACATAAATAAAAATTCAAAAAACTTGTGAAGATGTTATTTTGGGGTCACAGAAAGGGCAAATAAAAAATTGCCATTAAAATTTCTTCAAAAATTTGAAACATTTACACAAAAAATTTGTATAAACTTCAGATATTATTTGACGCATCTAAGAGGTCGAATTTCATAAAATAAAACGAAGATAGTTGAAGAAATAAATTAACAAATCATTATAGAAGTGTTCTTGAGTAAATCGAATATAAATTTTTCTCGCTTCTGTGAATTCATAGTTTATTTCAAAGACATATTTTAAGAACACATTAATTTGCATAAATGCTAACATTATATATACTTTTTAAAAAGATATCACTAAAATGAAAAATATTTGATTTGATCTTATAAATGTTGTTAGTTAAAAATAAATTTTAAATTTTATAAAACGTAATTTGTACTCATTATCAAAACATGAGCTCTAGTTGATGAAAATCCATCAGATAAAATATTGGACGTTTGCTACAGCTGAAATTAGTGTACTAAAAAGTTATTTTATTCCAATCATTTATGTGACGCGTTAACATGACTAACTAAAGTTGTTTCGTATTTTCATTTGAACTTTATTTTATAGATACTCTGTTTCTGGAATATTTTGATAAATTTAAAGCTATTTTTCACCGATATAAGAACTACAATTATTATCTCAACCAGTTAACTGTCATTCGATTAAACTAATTAGCCATGAAAAATGTTTAATGTTAAAAAATTCTTAATATCTACACTGTTTTCTTTTTTTCGTCAAAGATTTATGTATTCGTAATTAATAAAAAAGGTTAAAAATGCAATCGTAATACATTAGTATTTCATTAAGCAACATTTTAAAAATCTCCGTAAAATTATTTCAAAAAGAGTAGCATAGAAAATAAATCCAATTTTTTTCTATCCATTTTCATTAAATTACTTTCATTTACTGATATGAATCTATTTCTTACATTTATTGCTGCAATTAAAGCATTTTTTTCTGTTCTCTTGATTCTACTTCATGTTTAAGAATCACATTTAAAACAAAAGTGAATCTATACTATATTTTTTAATTATATTCATTATATTTTATTAGTATTTATATTATTTTACTATTGAAAATGTTTTTTTTCTGTAATCAATTATATATTACCAAAATAATGTTGCAACAATTTCTTGACACTACAGAAAATTAATATTTAATCCAAAAAGACATTCTGATTTTTTTTAATGTAACGTGATATTAAAACCATATCTAAAAACAAATTGATTTTAGCTAAAAAAAACTCTAATAGAAAAGTGAACAAACAGCTTATTTCACTCTTTTAAATCTGTTTACCAAAATTGATTATATTTTGCGATAACAAAAGGAATTCCCTGAGCACTCTACCTTCTCAACCTAGCTATTTATTAGATATGATACATGCTTTTCTAAATTAAATTATAATTTATATTTATGTTATTTTGGGGCAAAGTAGGAAAGTAGAATTACATTTTCTAAAAGAAATCTAATTACAAGAAAAAATTATGCCAAAAACCTTTAATTAATTTTTTATCCTGCATTTTCTAAAACCTCTAGCTATATTTCTTTACAATTAAGCCACAATTGCTAAAAAATCGTTCCCTGAAAAATTGAAAAAAATAATTTATTTCCAAAAGTTTTTTTAGTGCTGTTAGAAAAAATATCTTCTTCCAAAATTACTGAGGGTATTTTTCAAACATAAATCAAATTATGGTTGGCAGATATAATTAAACATTTCTTGAGAATAATGATCTCATCAAAGTTTCCAAAGTTCTCACATAATTACTTTTTGGGGATATTAAATTTAACACCACAAAGATAAAAAGGTAACATTTTGGAAAAATTCATTTCATTATAGGAATTCACTTCTTGCAATAAAAGAATAATTAGGATATTTTTTTTAAAATTTATAATTGGATATTTTGACAGAGAGAGAGAACATGTAAGTTTTTTTCGCAATTTCAAAACGTGAATTAAATTATTTTAAAACTATTAAATTATAAAGTTTAAAGAATCTTAATTTTAGTTTCTGTTCCAAATGTGTTAGAAAAAAAATTTATGTTATTTTCTCATGTACAATTAAATACATATAGAGTGCTATAATTTAGAGAGAAATTATTTTTCTTGTGTAAGGCCTTGCAAATGTGTTCGACATCGACACAATTAATATAATAAGATTTACCAGATGAACATTGGAAAGCTAAATAAAAATTTTCAAAAAGTATCCAAATGATAAAAATAAACAATCTTTACTGAAAAAATATCTTCGAGCATAATTCTCCCTAGAAAACAGAAATGTTCATGTGACAGGCAGTTGGTGAGAATAATGCAGCCAGAAGCCAGCACCTACGATTAATTCTAAATACTGTGCTGGATTTATACCATCTATCTATGCTGATTGCAAGGTTGCTAATAAGTGTTTAGTTATCATTGTCCATCTCACATGTAGTGCAAATCGCAGCTCTCAACCCATTTCTGGTGGCTTGTAATGTACTGCAAAGTAACTCTGTAGTGTGTCCCGCATGAACTCGATTGGGCTTAGATCGGTGCTTCTCAAAGTTTTAACATTCGCGACCCAATATTTCATCATAATTTTCTTCCCCCTCATACAATAACAATATATTAAATTCAATAATATTTAACTTTGACGCAAAAAATGCGACACGACTTTAAACTGTTAAGTGCCACCGGCGTATATAAACGTCTCGCTTAGCCAAAGCGTTAATTTCCCCTGACGTATATATACGTCTTTCCGAAGTACGATCTTTTCTGTGCACTGCTATCAATAAACTTATTCCGAAGGCTTTGGAATGCAATAAAAGGACATTGACAAAGTTTATGAAGGATTTACTTATTTCAGATTATTTGCCTCTATATTCCTCCTCCCACTCTTAATACATCACATGCGTGCGCCTACGTGGAAAATGGTTGGCATTGGAAAGCGAATTGCATAACTTTTAATCGGCAGTTAGGGGATTAATTATAAACCGTACAAATTAACAAGATAATTGTTAATTTTTGTATATAATTTTTATATGACAATCCCATGGGGCACTGGTAATTATTAAACTTGTTCTTAACTTTGCAATGTTAAATTAAGTATAAGATACATTGTGTATCTGTGCTGCATTTATAAGTGTAATATATCAGTTTAAATGTGTACTTTATTTTTATTATGTCAGAATGTATTTTGTTTGTTTACTTTCAGTAAATTAATATTTTTTTAAATAATATTTGTTTTCTACTTTTCAATATGCTCGCTCCCCCTCAAATAGTTGTCACGTCCCCCACGGGGGCGTGCCACACAGTTTAAGAAACGCTGACTTAGATATATAGACCTTACCGACCAGAGGCGTAGCTAACGCCGTATAGGCCGTATCAATGATACGCCTCCCCCCCTTTAAGCAACAGGGGCCCTGGCATGTGTACGTACAAAATTGAAAAATGGTATCAATAGTCCCTTCCCAAAGCTCCCATTTCCAAAATTAAACCCTAAGGAACTTTGATACAGGGTCCCTTCTGGATTAGCTACGCCAGTGTTACTGACCAATCCATGTGTTGAATATCTTCACTCTTTAATTAGTCGTTTCGTTTCAGGCATTGATCAAGTACATCCCCATAATACCTATGCTAACCTATACTAATCGCTTGGATAATACACACGTTTACTGTAGTTCGATTGACTCCCAATACTCGAAAAATGATCACAAATACCACAGCTATCTAGTTCAATTTCCATGTACACTTATCTTCAGAATGATTCGATTTCGTGTAAAGTCATCTAGATGTAGTTTACTGGATTGTTTGTAGGATATAAAGCACAACTTTGCTGAGGAAGTAAACTGAAGTCCTTTAAACTTACATTGTTCCAAAGCTTCCATAGAAAGACTGAGCGCACACTACAACGAACTTTAAACCCTTCTAACACTCTTCCAATAAGGTGTGCTTCATTTAAACTCTTGCTCTATCTGACCTAAAATTAAGCAGTCCCCTGGTTGTCTTTCTGTCTCTTCTACCAGCTGATATTATTCCTTATTCTCAATATCCTCTTCAAAATGTTTGCAAACCAATGCATCTTCAAAGGAGAAATAAATAAAATAAGTAAATAATCAAAATTAGTTTACACAAAATGCATAAATATTTTACATCATTTGTCCCAAATTTTTAAAGTCTTTACCAATGATAGAGTTATTATTACTTTCTTATTTGTTTATTATTTTGAAGTATAAATAATAATCATCATACTTATAGCTAATTTTCCCTTTTAAATTACTTTTCTTCGAACAGCTAATGATAATTTAGCGAAGTATTTTTTCTGAATTTGTTGACTGTTTATTAATGTTGCATTAATACGCTACTCGAATTCAACTTGTGATGGACCTCATAAATTTGAGCCATAATCAAATGATGAAGACGACACTTTAAGTGGCACTCAACTCTCCAAATTTTCCCACTCCAACGCAAATAGCTTAAGCCTCAGCAAGGATCGTAAATCAATTATTTTACCAATAATTCTTTAACGGTTCGAGGACTAAATTTCGCAACTCGATAAAAACAAAGCGAACCTCGAGTTCGTGACCATGACCACTGGATTTCTGAAGCTACATATAATTTTTAAAGAATAATTTAAAATCAAGACAAAACCAAAAGGATACATCCCATCAAAACCTTAACCACAGACACTTTTTGCTAACATTATAGGAATGATATTTTCAGGCAAAATTGTCATATTTTGTTCATATCATATTGAGCTTTTTTATGCCTGTGTCTTTTTGACGGATGCTGTGTGTCTTGCGGTAACACTTATAGCTTCATATCTTCCTTGATGAATTTCTTTAGGTAGCATTTGAAACTTTTCTTTTCAACTTAAAAGTTTCATGCTCATCTCTTTTCATAAATTTACTTTCGCTTTTATGAATAATATCCATTATTTCATCAAGTTCTTCCCCTGCTTGATCTGTTTCAACTTCATCCAATAGAGATAGCAAATGCTCAATTAATTTATTTTACATTCTGCACATTAACACTTATAAACCATAATGAATCGTACAACACGGGAATCAAAAAAATTAAACGGTTTAACAGAGGGAAAATTTATCATGTTCATAGAAAGTATTTTGGAATAAAAGTGGTAGCGCGGGGGGAACTCAGTCACCCCAAGTACTTTATGATTGTAATAAAACGTTTGCCACTCCCAAAAAAATAGGGAGATAGGCGACAAATGCATTTTAGTTTCCATGAAGATTGTCATATTGGAGGATACTGGCAAGGTAATTCGTAACAAATAAACAGTTTTCCTAAAATTAAATATTTCCTAAGCCTGGGGTGACTCTAACCCCGCGCGACTACTCCCGAAAATCACTGCAATATGCTTTTTTTTTAAGCAAAAAATTAAGCTGAATCAATTTTAAAATATATCTCTATTTTTTTTCTACTTTTTAAGAAATATATCTCTATTTTTTTTCTATTTTTAAGAAATATATCCATATTATTTTAAATTAGAAAGATTGAAATGCCAAATGTTTAAAAAAATCTAATGTCACTATATATAATTGAGAAAATTAACTTCTTAATGCTCTAAAAAGTGTGGTACATCATTTTTGTAAGTTTCAGAATATTACTAATTTATTATTTATACATTCCGGTCGACATCCTTTTCATTAAATTCAATAAAAAAGAGGTGTTCGACTGTTTCCCTGAGCAACACATTCCACAGATTTATCATCCATTGAGAACATCTGGTCATCTGTCGCCGATGGCACGCTATCACACGCCAGCCAGAAGGATTTATGATGTCTGGCATGGAGCTCAAGCCTCTTGGAATAATGTACTCGTAAATGTCATCCAAGCTCAGTTCAACTCGATACCCGGCCGGATTTGAGCTGTTATAGAGGCCGGATGCGGCATATCTAAGTACTGAATTATGATCTCTGTGAAATACTTCAGGGCACACCTGTAAATTTAATCACATTTTCTTCCTCAGAAAATTATATTTGTAAAAGAAATATTATTTCGCTATTTATGTTCCTTCCTAATGTACCACCATTTAGGTGGCCCCGATAAGCTTATAATATATATATATATATATATTATATATTATTTGTATATATATATATGTGTGTGTTGTATATATATATATATATATATATGTATATATATGTATATATATATATATATGTTATATATGTATATATATATGTATATATATATAAATATCCTAACAAACTCACATGATTAAAGAAATTCATACATAAATAGGCGCAAAGCAGCCACAAAAATGCATGAAATATGTATGGAAGAAATTTATATAAAATATAGAACATAACAGGAAAAAAAATTAAGATCAAAACTAATGAAATACAAATAAGAACCTAGCGAGTCAAAATGCAATTTCGGACTTAGGACCGAATAAGTGGGGTTAAACTAGTTTGAAGGCGCCAACCTTCCCCCTTTGCAACTCGGTAGGAAAGACCAAAATAAAATAAATAGAAATTTAAAGTATAAAAATTCTAAGTATAAAAAATCCAAAGTATAAAAAATCTCATAGAAATATGAAAGAACAACCGACTACTATTAAGCAAAAAATTCTCCCAAAATGTTTAAGCAGAAAAATATCAAAAGAATTACCCAGTAAAAGGATTCTTCCAAAAAGATTTTAAAACTTCTGCTCACAGAGCTTATTTCAGGAGATCCAACACTCTTGAAACCGATGGAAAGCTTTTATATGTTTAAAGCGTTTATATGCTTTTATATATTACCATCCTTTATATAGCTGGTATAAAGGATGCGTTTAAGTGCAATTTAGATTTTTATCACAACATATAAAAGCTTTCCATCGGTTTCAAGAGTGTTGGATCTCCTGAAATAAGCTCTGTGAGCAGAAGTTTTAAAATCTTTTTGGAAGAATCCTTTTACTGGGTAATTCTTTTGATATTTTTCTGCTTAAACATTTTGGGAGAATTTTTTGCTTAATAGTAGTCGGTTGTCCTTTCATATTTCTATGAGATTTTTTATACTTTGGATTTTTTCTACTTAGAATTTTTATACTTTAAATTTCTATTTATTTTATTTTGGTCTTTCCTACCGAGTTGCAAAGGGGGAAGGTTGGCGCCTTCAAACTAGTTTAACCCCACTTATTCGGTCCTAAGTCCGAAATTGCATTTTGACTCGCTAGGTTCTTATTTGTATTTCATTAGTTTTGATCTTAATATTTTTTTTCCTGTTATGTTCTATATTTTATATAAATTTCTTCCATATATGTATATATATATGTATACATATATGTATATGTATATATATATATATGTGTATATATATATGCATATATATATATAGAATTTTTTTCCTATATTGATTTTTATACATCTCATTCCTTCATATATTCTCTGCATGACACCAGTTATTATTATTTTGAGGATAATATTCATTTTCATTTAGTTTATTATTGAATATTAATACTTTTGTACTACCTTTTTCATAAAATAAATAATTTTTATAGTTTTCTTGCTTCCTATAACTATAACTCGTTTTAAAGTATTTTATTACTTTTTCTTTGTGTGTGATACTATTTTGATCTTTCAAGATCTGGATCGCTTTTCCCGTGTAGAGGTGCTGAATTTAACTTTTCAAAAAAATCTATAAGATTTTGGATTTTTCTAGCTTTGGCAGGCAGATAAATGTTTTTGAAAGATGGTTTGGAAACTAATATATAATGGTTTAAATATTATTTAGTAGAATTATGATTAAAATTTTAACTATTTTCGTTTAGTATTATGCTTTTAATTTTATGGCATTTTTCGAAACTTATTTTTACATTAAGCCTCTGTTTAAGCCCAGTTCTAAACACATATGAAAGAACGATACCTGGCCTTAAAATTGAGCTTAACCTTACAATCTTTGTTCCTAAGGCTATTTTGCTACTATACGGATGGGATAGTTACTGCTGAGTAAAAAAAAAATAGATAAAGACATAAGTGAAAAAATATTTATTGAAAATACATGTAAATTTACAAATTAATCAGTAATTGATGGAAATAAAATATATAGAAAAACATGTTTCTCGAATAGTAAAAATTTCTTGATAAAAAGCAGGAAAACCACTCTATCGAAATAAAAAAAATTTAATCAGAATCCAAAGTTCGTCGCCAAATAATATAAGATATCTTCATCCTCTTTAAACAATAAGATGTTTATAATTTCTTTCTTTTTCTCTCACAACACAGTCAACCTCCGTCGTACACATTTCGGTCAACAAAATTCTGCTACCTCCATTATTCGCTTATTATAGTTCATGGTTTCTCTACGCATTTTATTTAAATATTCCTCAGTATAGATTATAAAAAATTGGCTTAAGGACCTGATATATTTTTTATCGTATTTGACCAGTAATGAGCTGTGTTCTTCTTTTCCAAATTCTAAATTTTCCATTTCCAATCATATGTACTTCCTCTTGTCTGAGCAAAATAAATTTACCATCAGTTCCTTAAAGTCCCATATGATCAATGCAAAATTCAGTAGATCATATTATGAATCATACGTTTCGAAGAACATTAAAATTCACCATGAGGATACTGACACCATATCCAGTTATTTGTATTTTCAATGTTAATATATTTTTAATAGTTCTTTCACTTTCCTGATGTACCTTTGAAATTTAGTAACTCCATTTGCTTTATTTTTGATAACTATTGGCATCAGTAAAACATCTTTATCATTTTTTTAAAGTCATCTCTCGTCTGCAATTGATCTCATCTTCATGAAACTGCGAGATCATTTTAGAAAAATATCACCCCAGAGCACGTTCCCTCTTTCAAATTAAATCATTAACACTACAGGAGGTATCTGGTTTATGGCGACAACATTTAAATATGCATGAGCATTCGATCTTTCTTTAAATTGATAATCGATACAGATATCCTTCTATATGCTTGCTTTAATTTTTTGCTTTTTTTTTTCATTTTCTTGCTTTTATCTAAATGATGAGAGCAAAATTGTGAGTTACAGAAACGTAGTTTATCGGAGTTTTTCATTTATCTTCCTTTTTCCTTTTCCCCTTATTCAATGCGCAAATTACAAACTTCTCAGTGAATTATAAGCTTTTCATTCTTTGTTCGTAGATAATAAGCAGCTCAAAAAATAATTTTTCTGCATCTATAATATATACTGCATGATGTTATTTAATGCAACTAATATTTTAATGAAATCATGGTATTCAATACCTCATAATGATAAGCCATCATTTGATACACTCGAGCATTCTTGCAAAAACAGATACCTTTAGAACTCTCTTTCCGAGGGGAAAGTCATATCTTTGAATATCTGTATTAGTTTTAAGACGAAAATGTATCCTTTTTTAAAGTCAACTTCTTGGAATTCAGGTATTAATCATTCTTAAATACGCTTCAAAAGCAATTTTTCCTCCGATACTTCTTACAATCCATCTCGAAATTCTTTTTTTTTATTTTTCATTATAAGTTGGCTAAAGCCACTTTGTACACCATTTTTGTCGTAATTCGGTATATCAAAAGTATAAAACATTTATCTTAATAGCTTTCAATAAAGTTTATAAGGCAGTACTTTCTAGTTCAAAATGGTGTATATTTGTCCAGAGGATGTAACAAATCACCTCTCGAGGAATGAGTTTTTCCACAAATATCTTGAGTACATTACATGAGAAGTCATTAAACGCGTCAAGCTAAAATGTTTACAACTCTGTAAGGTTTTTTTTTTTAATTTCTTCACGTGACAAATATGATTAGCACGCGTTTTGACAAAAATGATGAAAAATGTTCGGTGGTAATAGATTTCTTGCAACAACACTTGATTGTCATTTACTTCCTTGTGTGATATGCATTATTTCAAATCCTGTGGTGGATTGGCCAATGCTACTTTTAAATTCAAAGCCTCACAGAATTTGAAGATTGTTTCAGACTGAACAATTGGAATGATTTCTTTTTTCATTTTCTTTGGAATCTTGAAATCTGGAAACTCTGCCATGGTATTTAGTTCAGTGTCAAGGCCTAACGCCTGGCAGATCTCATGCACTATTATCGAGCGCACGATAGGAAGTGGTTTCTCCTTCTTTAGATGTGGTTTTAGTGCCTCGGTGTCTTTTTCCATCTGTGCAGATAAAACTACTTCAATGTTGAGATCCTTACAAATGTGATAAATCATTTCAGACTTGATTTCGGGAGTCCTGGGATTTTTTTCGGTGAGTTTATAATATTTTTCAATACAAGTTATTTTTCTTTCTTCTGGAATTAATTCAACGTTAATACCCAATGATTCACACATTTTAAAAATCATTACTGACTGTACTTTTGGAACTGAGCTGTTTCGTTTTTTACATTCTGGAAACGAACAGCCCTTTTGCACATTATGTCCTTCAAAGCTCAGTAAAAAGCATACCTTAATTATTTCAATAAGGAAAACATATCCCAGGATATCGATGAAAGTAGGCAAACACCACTTGAAGAGTGTGGCCGATGAGCAAATGGCCAAGTAATAAAACATTTCCAAATGGAAAAGACGAGCCATGGTTGTATCAAGATACACAACCACTAAAAATAAATCTCAAAAATTCTCAAAAAATTCGCATAAAACTCAAGAATACTGCTAACTTAGCAACAAACAATTATTAAGAGAAAAATTTTACAGCTTCAATATATTATTGTCCTTAAGAATTATTTTCTTTTAATTGTTGGATTACATTTTTAAATAAATAAGACTAAGTTGGTATTGTTGATATTGTTGAAAAATGTTATTTTATAAATATTGTTTACTAAATTGTGAAGCTATTGTTGCTAATTTTATGTAACATGTGTCACATTAGAATATTAAACATATAGATATTGTAATTCAAATATTAACTTAATTATTTAAACTAAAAGTAGAATAAAAATGAAATATTCGTTATAGTCTTCACTATCCATTTCCTAACAATTATTTATATTAAAAGAGCTCTGTACCTTTTGTCGTCGAAATTTGCTACTTACAAAAAATATTTCCTATATATATATATATATATATATATATATATATATGTCGAAAGCAATAAATTCCTTTCGTTTTTCTTAGTTTTATAGTAACTAACCCTGAATTTGTTTTGTTTATTAATTGAATAAAAATGAAATATTTCCTGTTAGGGTTTAACTTTTCAAATACGAGACGCTTTGATTTTTTTTAAAATTAAAGTATTAATTAACCATTTACAAAAATAAGCAGTAATTTATGATCCAAGTAAAGTTATCGAGAGTGTGACTTATATTCACACATTCATTTGAAGTTCAGGCAACTCTATTTTTTGAGTTCAGCTGCAAGAATAGTTTTCTAAGGTCGTAGATAATTTATTATTTTTATGGCTTCCCTCCATATTTAATGTAATTCATTTTCCAATATTAATAAGAGAAGGAAGAATAAATATTTTCTTACAATTTTGACTTACGGTCAGTTAACTTGCGCACCTTCTTTCAATTTGCTACACTCAACAACTTTATAACACACGCGTTAATTGAGGTATTTTAAGCTTCCGCTCCGCGAATATATTGTAGACTTCTGTCATCAAACTGTTGTGACCCATTTAGACTTGTCACTTAATGTTCATATATGATTTCTTAGATTCCGCTGAAGGACCTTTAAATGAAAATAATTATAAGAAACTTCATATAAAGTTCACTCAATATTTAAACTCTTGAGGTCCTCTGAAAATAGAATTATTAGATCAGTTATGAATCCTCTCTCGGATCAAATTAATCAGGAGGAGTCGTACAAAATGGCGTAAATATGCTTTATAACTCTTATGCTTTAAATCATTTGAATCTCAAACCATATATCAAATATATATGTCTAAATGATTGATCTGCAAAGAGCTTGACGTCTTTTTCCAATATAATTTTAAAAAATAAGTACCTTTTTTACTTTAATGCTTTTATTACTTTATATTATTATTAATATAATAGTATGTATTTTTAAATTATTGCTGCATAAAAATGCAATTCAATTCTTATTCTTCTTCGAACACCATGCTATTAAAGATTAATGATGATAGATAAAAGTTATACAGATGGTCGTTTCTAATTTATGGAAACGATTTTGTAATTCATTTTCTTGTTTGCATTTTGAGATAAAACTTTAGCAACTTCAGAATAATTGTCTGCTAAGGTTTTCTTTTGATTGGATTGTAAAATAAAAGATTTATTTTAAAAATGATTCCTAAAAAATATATATGGCTCGAAGGTTACGCAATTACGCTTTCCAGGGAGAAGTATTCATATCAACTAATTAAAAAAAGTGTACGAACCTCGGTTATTTTGCATTTAAATCAAAGGTATTTACAATATATTAAAATCTGAAAGGGAAAAAGCGTCTAACAGATTGTAAAAATGAAAATATGATTACGAAATTTCATCCTAAAAATGTTCAAACGCAGGAAACTATACAGAAAGTGAAGTCTCAGATACTAAGAGAAAATTCACCGACTCAAAGATTCAATTCATCGAAACTAGGCAGGTCTTCTGAAACTGTAATTAAAATCATTCATAAGGATTTAAAGTTAAAACAGATGTTTAAACCTAAAGATCGTCTTCTATTTTAAAACATACTGCTGAAAGAAAATCAAATTGTAGAAAATTATGTAAAAAATTCCTAACCGCTGAAAGATGAAAATTTATGGTAATACTCGATGAGGTATGGTTATATATTTAAGTGATTGTAGTAAAAGAAGATAAATTTTCTATTGCAAAACTGAGGGGAATAACTATACGAAATGGCTTCTTTAGTGAACTGTACAGTTCCGAAAGGAATTCATATTGGTTGCAGGATATTTTCTAACAACGGTAAATTAAAAATAAAATAAAAAGTCTCAAGTAAAGCCAAAATTTATTCACTCTATTATCAGAAAAATCTTTTAGAACCAATATTTGGAAAAGAAATTCCCACTTTATATGGAAAGGACATTAATAATTCTGAGCTTTATATGGGCAAAGTCTCTAGTCACACGCCTAAGTCAACTGCTGCTTATTTAGCAAAGAAAGAATCATAAACAGTAATAAAGTGTATCCAATATTATGAAAAATGTGTTCCCCCTACGCTTCTGCAGTAGACTTTTGTGTTTTTGGTTTATCAAAACGAACCTTAGAAAAACTACATTCAGGAACACTGAGTTGATTTTGGAAAACGGTTCAAGATGAATTGAGTAAAATTTGCATAACAGTACTAAGAAAAACTTGACTTTCATGAAAAATTCAAGCAAGGGCTATTTTCAAGAATCATGGCTATTAGATACAAGCAAAGTTTCACAAAAAATAGGGTATTTATTGATAAAAATTAACTATCAAAATTATTTCAATGAAGTGTGAACAACCTTCTGTATTTGGACTTTATAAGGCTCTCTCTTTGTCTGATTTCTGCTACCAAGTTTCATTTTAAACATATTATGAAATTCTGTAAGAAATAGTATGAAATATTTTAAGCATTTAATTTCAAGACAGATAATGCAAATATCTAAAAAAGATGCATGATAAGTTACCTTCTCTATAACTATCATAAAATATTTGCATTTCAATGATAATTTGTATTCCTTTTCAAGTAATTTTAAAATTCAATAACACAATAAATTTTTCTGTTTTAAAACTTTGAAAATACTTGAATGGTAAGCTTTATCTTTGTAGGTATGAACCACTAATTTCTTAAGGCCCCTAACTCACTCAACTTTGAACAACGTTTAATAAATGTACAAAATGAAAATTTAGATTCAACACTATATGATAAAAATCTAATAAAGATGTTTCGTAGCATTTTCATTTCATTACAACCTGTTATTTACCCGAATTTAAACGTATTATTTATTTTAAACATGAAAACCTGTTTGTTGACCCTGTAAATTTGGATAACTTTCATTTTGATTAATTTTTTCTAATTCCTAGAAATAATACTATTTGTAGAAATAAAAGTATTAGAGCAATAATTAGTTCAAATAAAATTTAGCATGCAGTCTGATAAAGTTAGCATATTAAGCATTACCCACTTACTTAGCTGGGTATTTCATGATTCTGTATTTGTAGTAATTATTTTTTTTAATTATTGAGAGAGAGAGAGTGTGTGTGAGAGAGAGAAAGTAAGATATATATATCTAAAACTAAGCGTTAAGATTTATAAATTGTGTTCAAACTCAATCTGATAGCTTTTGCTTTTTGATTTAAAAATAACAGGAAAAAGGACTTTTCTAATATGAATCTTTTACAACTTTTCTAAACATTTTACATGGCAATTTAAAATTTTATTTGCTTATAAAATCCCTTAATTTTCTTAACTAGTTTCTTATATTTTTTAATAAAATTTATTTTACGGTTATTTTTTACCCAAATATGACATAGTTTGGACGTGAAACATTCATCACATATTGCATTTGAAGTTGAAGTGCACTGCATTACGTTAAAAATGGTGAAAGTAATATATTTTTTAAAATATTTTCACTTTTTTCCCCCTTAAAATTGGTTTCTTTCCTTAAAGAAAGTGTGAAAAAAAATGTTAGTTATATCAACAAAAATTAACTTCCTAAGGCTTTCTTATTATGGCAATTTTCCTCACTCTTTCATTGAAAAATATCGTATAATAATTCATCTTTAATTGGTTTGATTAGCCCTTTAAAGTTTCTTTCATTTATCAAATATTAAATCAAAATTTATATCGCTGGATTTTTATTTATATTAACATAAAGAGCTGATATTTATATTAGCCTTAAGATAGAGATCCTTGTATAAGTTATTCATTTGCTATCATTAGCTCCAATTAATTTTGATAGATATTGAAAATAGTCAGCATTCATGAAAATTTTTAATTTTCCAATATTTATTTTGCCTTAAGAGGAGGATATTTCTTTTTCTTTGAAAAGATGAAATGCTGTTTGAGTTCGTTAATTAAAATGCTTTTCAATGTAAAACTAATCTGAAAATTTGAAACTGAAACTTTAATGTAAAAAGAAGGTAAAAACAACTTTAATTATGTCCTACAGTAATGTCTCTCTCAATTGCGTCTGTTTATAAAGAGTTATCAAACGTTTTATGTAATAATTTTGGTACATTTAAATTATTTCTTGTTAGAAATAATTGGCTATATTTTAAGCTGTCATTTTACATTTTCATTGAGATTAACAAAGCATGATTCTTAATACAAGAATTTGCTGTTTCATTGGAAAAACTGAAATTATGCTACGAATGTTATTTATAGAGTTTTCAAATAGAAATGGAAAATTGGATTGAATCATCTCTATATCTGCTTCAGAAAAAATTTAGTTCGACATTGAAAATTGCGATTTTAATTACTGATATTTCAAAAGAATTTTTTTAAAAATGATTGTCTAAGACCCTTAAACTATCATCAACTGTTCTGCACATTCTGAAGATTACTTGATCTCTTTCCGTCTCTGTCCCTCACAATCTGGGTTATATTTCTTTAAAATCTTTCTCAAAGTTAATAATATTTATTTCAATCAAGTTTTTCTTTAATATTTAATTACAGACTTCTCATAAAATATAATACATCATTATTGATATAATGTTTAATTATATTAATATCTCTGCTTTCTCAAATATTTAAAAAGCCTTTATTAATTTTGCACTTGCGAAATTCAATAACATATAAGGATCTTGAATAAATAAAAAAAATATATAACATATACAGACTAAAAACATTTTTTAGGGGGTAATGCATAACTGTTTTGCTAAATGGCCAAGTTTCGAACTAAATTTTATTATTAAATGGGAAACAACTAAGTGTATAAAATTTCAAAGAACACATTATAATCATTAAAAGAAGAGTATGCAAATTCTATTTTTAAGTAATAATCGAACCACAGATAATATTATTAATAAAGTTTCAAAATGTATAGCAATGGATTTGCTTTTATTTTAATATCCCTGGTTGCTTGCACTTGGATAGAAATTTAATATAGTAGCTTCTTATTTAGGCTGACTAAAAACGAAATCCTTTGTTTTTTAGCGCTTATTTCAAAAGTTCCATTTCAGGTATCGGACTTTTTTTATTAATACCATAAATTGTTGCGATACACTTAAGACTACTAAGACTAAACTTTTATCTTATGCAGAATTAATGTACATGGATATTTCTGTGTTATTTAATTTCCTCCGGTTCCCTTGTATCACATGTGAAACAATAGTTTCATAACTTTTTATGAAGGCTGACCAGCAAAAACAAATTTGGGACCGGTTGTACCACATGAGATACAAAGTAATTTCCTCCTTTAGTCAACACATGGCAGTCAGTACCTGACCATGATAGTGGTTTCTAGTAGCATCTCTGAATCCAAACAAGATGTGTGCACTTAATATTTTTTCTTATTTATATACAAATATTAAATTATTTTTAAAAATGCTTCTTCTTTGTATATGTAATTTTTTCTGGTTAACAGTAAAAAAAGAAATTTTTAGTGAAATACTAAGGCAAATAACTTGTGAAATGTGTTTGTACCGCTTGTGATAAAATGGGACCCAATCACTTATGAACATGCTTTTTAAGTCAATTTTGTTTTAATTCTTAGTTATATATTTGGGGGAATTTTAAGATTGATAGAAGTATTTCTTGAGTTAAAATCTTTAGTTGAGATGTTTGCTTTCCATATTTGCCCATTTAACGCAGAGTTATAACTTGCTTTTCACAACAAGCAGCTCATAACAAAGAAGCTAGGCATATTCCTGAAATGGTTGGGGATAGGAATCATCAGTAGGTGTAGGAATGAAAAGTGCTCGGCCTTAACAACTGTACAATGGTAGAATGGACTGCAAGGTTTATCTCTGCTTTACAACTACTAGAAATGGTTTCAAGGCATTTCACGAAAAAAAATAATGTTATTGTTATAATACTACCAATTGTATCTAAAACGCCATAAAACTTAATTTTTATATTGAATTCATGAATTGTATGTATTGTGTGATTAAAGATAAGATTAAATTAATTACTTCAATATTGTTTAGTTCTTAAAGAAATTCTGATTGTAGTGTCTTGTTCCTGATATATCACATGTGATACATCCCTAGCTTCTATAAATTAAAAAAAAAACCATTTTTACTAGATTTTTATACATCAGAGTGATCAAAACAACAATTTAAGTACCTCTTACAAAATATCAAGTGTTTATTTTTGATCGGGTATAAAAATTTTATCCTGTTTGAGATAAAATTACTCTTAACCTTTATGTTGAAAATACATTTCAAATTCCTCAAACACGTTAATCCGAGAAACTCGACTTTCCATAAAAATGCCCTTATTTTAAAAAAAGTGTTGTTTTTATTTAAAAACATCTGTGCATTTTTCTTCTACTATTAAGACTTTACAGCAAGAAATATATTATTTTCTTCCGCGTATATTAGCCACTGAGCCGACTAAATTGTTTTAGTCACTGCGTAAATATGCTACCTCTGACTATTTTTCAAAATGTTATTGTATTCGCGTTTATAAACTACTTAAGTGTTATGTTTTATAAATAAATTTTAAACTGGATTTTTTTTAAATATTGAGCTCATTACTGGTAAAAACATGGAAATTCTCAGCTTATTTCCATTTTACAAAATCATCTTTAATGATTGCCTTTTATTTGTTGCTTTAACTGAATATTTAGACACATTTTGTCAAATTTGGATGTAGTTATACAGCGAATTGCCAAAATTCAAAATGTGTATCTTAACATGCTGCGGAACTTCTTTTTTGCCTGTAGAAGTACAATAATTTTTTGAGTCATCAACTGAACGAGTCCCTTGAAGAAGTATTGAAAAGGAATATAATACCACGAACATGGTCTCTACAGCATGGGTACTCAACCTTTTTTCCCACCAGGCCACATACATTTGACAGCTATTTCACTCGAGCTACAACATGAAGATTAAGAGGAGAAAGGACTAGTGAAAAAAATACATAAATAAACAATAATGATTTTCTTAGACTCGGGTTATGAGTCCTTATACATCCAACATAACTATTTTTTTTTCTAATACCGGTATAGTTGAATAGAATTATGTTAGTAAATTCTTTCATTTTCATAATGCGTTAACTCGAATATAAATCATATAATCACGTTAATATCTTCATCAATCTATTTGTGTTTAGTGGTAAAAAAAACTTTAAGCAATATAACTTTTATACCACTTTTCGCGACAAATCAAATGAGTTTTTATAATCCTTGTTTGTTTTTCTCTTCAAAATACTCAACATTCCAATCGATTTCATATAATCTATTTTCATTGGATATTTTTCGCCTGGGAGACATTGAGGGATAGTTAAAACTCAGTTTCATCCATAAAATGGTCGCTACTCTAGCTCAGTTTAATATAGTGAACGCCTTCTCATTCCACCATTATTTGTCATCACTAACGGTTACAGTCAAACATAGGAAAGCGGCCGCGGTGGCCGAGTGGTCTAGGCATCGGATTATGGTACCACTAAAGACTATCTAGTACCACTAAAGACCCGCCGTGTAGGGAAGCGATGCACGTTAAATCTGTCGAGAGCTCAAACGTCCTCCCGTTGGTGTGGTAGTTAGGAGAGGGGGTGCCAGCTCAGGTGTAGTCCGCGTCACCTGACCATGGTTCAAAATTACGCGGACTGTCGCCAAAAGCCCTCGTGTTGCTAATCAGTGCGACGTTAATATTCTCTCTCTCCCATAGAAAAAAGTATATGTCATAGATCGTAGCCGTACATCGATAGTAAATTTTGGTTGCTCGATGTATAGAATTTTCCGCTACATTTTTGTAAATTGTGTGTAAATAATTGAACTTCAGTTCCACGGGTACTGACTGGGCAAAATCAGAAAATACCACAGGTCCGCAGTTGAGTGTCGCTGCTCTACAGGCATTTATAATTACTGAAATGTTGCCCCGGTCCAGGTTTTTGTGCCCAGTTACTTTTCCATCATGTTCTATAAATATATTCGAAAGGTTTTATATTTGGTGGCCTAGGTAGCTAAATAATTTTCTGGAATTGCTCCTTAAATTCTTCAAATTGACCACGGTCCGGTTACATGTTGCTTTTTCATTCTGAAAAATCCATGCTGTTGCTTCGCTTGAATGAATCCATTATGGACTGCAAATAGTCTCATGTTAGTTAAGCATAACATTTTTCAGTCAATCATTGGTTCAGACTGACCAGAAGATTCAGTCCAAACTATGTAAGAACAGCCCTTGCTATTATAGAGTCTTCACCAACTTTCACAGAGGCTTACTGATAACTGGGTTCCAAGGCTTCGTGGTGCAACTGGAATCGTACTGTTCTTAACAACTGGAATCATGACTCCTCTAAGGACTTTTTTTCAGTTATCTAAGATCCTACCGGAATGTTCATCAACCCTGAAAAGGCTTTGTAGACAAATTTCACTTAACTGTCTTCTTTGTTATGTTTGCCATGTACCCATCTAAAATGAATTGTTGCTGTTATTTCAAGCAGTTTTGCTTGTCCGGTAATACTGGTGTCGGTAATTAAGTAGATATGTTCAGTCATTGTATTCTCCAAGGCTTAAAGTTGTATATTATTGTCACATTCTAGCTGTAGACGGAGAAATATTTAATTCTCCCACAATTTCTGAAGTAGAATACCCCACGCGTTTATTTCCAACTATATCCTGAGTACTGAATTCTGTTAATTGTGTGGCCATTTTCTCGTCAAGAAATATTTTTCGTTAATTTCTTAGTACAAATAAATCCCTAAAAATTCATTTGGATATTTGCACATTGCAATCTCATAATTTTTGACACTTCAGTGAGTATAGCTGTGATTCTAAACTTTTTTTTGTCTCAGTACACCATTAACAATTCCAGACATTGGCGGCACAATAACAATAAAAGAATTTTTCTTACCTAAAATACACTATGTGAAATCAATTATGATGATAATTTTTAATATTAAACCAAATAATATGTACGACAAAGACGTGAATTGAATGATTATTTACAAATTAATTATAATAATACATTTAGTGCGAAATTTGTGCTTGATCGTTTTTGGTAATTCGGTTTTATATTTGGTCATAAAAATGATAATGCCTCTCTCATTCCGTCATCTACATGTAAAAGTATTGCTCTTTTTTTTTTTTTTTATATTTGTTAATGCTGAAAATCCGAATTCACCCAAATAAGATATAAAAACTTATAGCAATATTTTTAAAGCTTTTTTTTAATGTTATCGGATAATCGCCTTTAATTTTAATTCAAAAGGAACTAATTCACTCTTCTAAATGTTTTGAAATTAAATCTCCATTATTACAGAACGAAAACAGTTCTTCCTTTTCATTTGAAGTTAATTCATTAACTGATGTATCCGTTATCACAAATGTATTACGAACCCAATCAAATTTTTGATACCTAAATTTGTGAAGTGATGAATAATTCTCTTCTCTAATGTAGCCAAATTTTCAATAACAAATTTATGAGTAGTTTGTTTCTATAAAACGGTTCCAAGCGATTCGGTTCTGAAATTTTTAATCTTTTTTCCTCAGAGTATAATTAATAATTCTAAGCTCATTTGGCGGCACATTTCAAGAATTTGGCGGCACACAAAAGTGCCGTGGTACAGTGGTTGAGAATCACTGGCATATAGCAATGAATTAAAATTGAGACTCCATATTATTTCTTCAGTAGTAAAGTAGAATACCAAGAGAAAAAAGTAGAATTCTTTCCATAAAAGGAATTTCTATAGTGAAACTGTTACGGAATCATGAATATTCACTGCGAAATTCTTTAATCTTTCCCTTCAATCGGTCTTTCCCCAAATTGATTAGCACAAATTCTTGCTTTGACTGCTTCCAAATACACTGATTGAATTAATTGAGACAAATATATCAGAGAAAGGACTTTCACTGAGTTCCAATCGCCTTACGTGAGTCTGATGCAAATACCTACACTGCATACTAAATTGACTTGACCTACAGACAATTTGTAAACTGGCCGACTTTAGAGCTTACTTGCGTTCTCTGTCAGAAAATAAATTGTACAGGAAATCACGATAACCTCTGTCGTTATTTCCTTTTGTCACACCTTTATAAAGTAAAAAAGAAACACATAAAAGAAAGTCTAATTTGTTTTGTAGTATTCTACTCAATTAAAAACCTTTTTCATACATTTATTTTTTATTTCTCAAATATCCAAAAGAAAATTTACTTAAAATTTTTAATTCGTCTAAGGATGCTATTTTTTTTTTACTTGTTAATATTGATGAAACGTAATCATTACTATGTTTAACACTAGAAAGACTGAAACTTAGTATATACCTATATTGCCCACAAGCAGTCAAAATGACAGCATTGAGAAAGAAAAACTAATGTGTAAAAAATTTATTTCAAATTAATTTTTAGTATTTTTTAAATTAATTACGGTCATGTAACAAGTTATTAGTAAATATTAACAATAAAAAAAATTACTTCACTTCGAAAAAAATGTATTCTCAAAAATTCTAAGAAATTGTGTCATTATATATGTAATTGTTTTTCTAATGGATATTAAAAAGCAGTAAAAATTACTTCCTTGGGCTACCTAGTGTTAAATAAGGAATATTAATATATTTGTTTATAGTGTATTTGTTTTCCCCTCTTAAAAAAGATACCATTATTTCACTTCATTATGCAACAATAATTAATCAAAACTAGTGACATACGTCAAAAATTGCATTATTTCCCTCTAAAGAATTTTCACACTGTTACGAATCAATAATAAACTTTCTCTGTATCAGTTTTATTTTTACATACAGGAAGATGACGAAAATCATAGCTAAGAGTTCAACATTCACCTTATTTCTAAGAGAATCAGGAAAATAGTTCTCCGAATTTCGTATAACAATATTTACAATAAAGCCCTTAAAATTGACATTGAATCTCACAGCAAATTTTCTGAAGTTAAAGAATGTAAACGCACATTCAAAAGTAATATATTAGGTAGGGAATTTAGAATAGCAAGGAAGAGTTAATGAAAATAAAATATAAGAAGGATATGTTCCTAAGCAACATAGCGTTACTTGTGCCTAATAATGTGCCCATTTTTGTCTGAGTAATACCAAAACACGTAAGACGTATTGGGTACAATATATACATATATATTTATGACATTTATCTATCAAGAAAATTCGTGTTTTTATTTCAAAATATGATGTTTAATGTTATTAATATATTGTAAAAAACATCCTGATGTATGGAATGCAATACAGATTATCAAAATACCAAATGAAGACAATTTCCTCACTGGTTCAAATCCTCCTTTTATTTTCACTCGACAGCAGAACAAGCACAGGATCACATTAAAACAAGGCACACATTCGCTCAACAACACGACGTCTTCACTCTTACTAACTAAAAACTAAGCACAACTAACTAACTAACTAATCTACTAACTGTCCAACTGACTGAGGATGGCACAACTCTCTTAACTACCCTTTGGTTACAGTTATAATCAGTTACTACGTAATAATTTCGGTTACAGTCAAAAAACTCAGTCTGTTACAATATTAAATAAGTTTGACTCTGAATTGTTTTTTTTTTCATGTTTAAACAAAACTTTATCTAAACAATTAATAATTTGTTTCCCTTAAAAACATTTAATAAATGATAGTATTATTGCAATAAAAAATTTAAACCCATCACATTAGCTCATGTATAGAAAATATATATGAGATTATTTTTCCATCTCTAGTGTAAAATTTGCCAATTTAATGTAAAATTAATCTATATAACTCATTTATAGAAATAAAAATTTTATGAAGCATAGTATGCTATTATACCTTTTCATATGGTGTCTGTGGAGTAATTCAAGAAAGCAGCAAGTATAGTTTATGTACTATATTTCTTACAACTGTTACCTACGACATTTTTATGTCTTGTCTCTCTTTAGGAAATATAGTATATTTTACGTACTGTATTTCCTATAAAGAAAGATATACATTGATACCTAGCACATCATAATTCAACACACACAACAAAATTAAATGCATTAAATGCCTCCCAGCCAGTATGGGGGTTATGACACTCATCTTGCATTAGAGTGGGCTCGGCCAATCCCCAAAAAAAGCAAGGATGTATCTTCGGGAAAAGAAGTTAGACCTTCGACTGAAACGGATCTCCGTCTCGAATAGGGCCTGCGGTAGACTAGTGCTGTAGGTAACGGACTCGTGGCTGGCGTGTCATGAGTTCGAGTCTAGTACCACTGAAAACCTACCGTGTGAGTAGGGGAGCGATGCACGTTAAATCAGTCGAGAGATCAAACCTCCTCCCGTTGGTGCGCTGTGGTAGTTAGGAAAGAAGTGTACCAGCTCGGGTGTCGTTCTTGTCACTTGACCATTGTTCAAAATTACGAGGTCCGTCGCCAAAACCCTTCGAGTAGCTGAACAGTGAGACGTAAATATTCACTCACTTGCCTGTCTTGAATGGAAAGCACCGCACCCCTTCAAGTATATGCTGAGACCTTCGTCTGTAATATAGTCAATATTCTTCTGTGATTGTATTGTGTGTTTCTTTTCATCTATCTCTCGTCTTTCGTATGTATCCCAGGATGAAACGCACAACAACAACACAAATGCATTGAATATAAAGGAAAGAAATGGAGTAAAATTTTCAGGTTAAACTTTCATCTCTAAAAGAAATGAGAATAACAGAATGACAAAGCCTCTACTGTAGGTGTATTCAAAACTATGGAGAGAAAGTACCCCAATATGAATTTCACAGGAACATTGCCACCTGTAAAATAATTTCAACAACTGTAATTGCAAACTGAGCAAAATCGTGTGGGAACACTAATTCAGAATGCATAAATTTGAATTCTTTTTTCTGATTTCAAGGTCATTATGGAAACTATGATTCCCTAAATTTACATACTGCCTTTATTGTAATTTCGACTAAGCCATTTAAATTAGCTTTGAATTTTTTAGTAATTCTTTCTGACACTTTGAATGGAATGACCTAAGATCTCACTTCTAGTGTTCCTGTCGATACTAATATTACTGGAATTTAAAAATAATTTACGATTGCATTGCATATGTTCTAAAACTAAATCAAATAAACTATAATTATAGGAATCAAATTCATTGATATAAGAAAAAAAGTATGTGTATTTATTAATATCAAGAAATTTACGTTACCATTTATGCTTCATTATTAACTTAAATAATATTTAAACTTATTTGCAGGAGCAAAATACTAAAGTAATTTTGTATTCCTTTATATTGAATCAAATGTAAATTTTCAAGAAGATACCAGAGATAGTATTTTTTTAATTAACGTAATTTTGAAGTTAACATTACATTTATCGTCTTTATTTTATAGGTAGCATCAAGAAGTTGCTAATGGGTTTCATTTTATCGAAGAATACATTTATTTAATGATAAATCGCAGGCAGAGTCCTGTTTTTAATTAGTAGTAAGTTACTGAAGTTCTAAAACATTTAGTGTTTAATAGACAATCGAATAAAGATTAGAGTTATCAATTAATCGTATAAAGGCCTAACTGGATATTTCAAGCATTGAAAAAGAAATTTATATCGTAATTATCATTCCTACGCCATTCAATGCATTATTAAAAATAAAATTCTCACCATTAAGAAAAATACTTACCATCAGTATTTAAGCTTATTACATTTATCGGTATATGGAAATTCGAACTCAAAAATTCTTTATTGAATTAATATTTGCTTGCGTTATGAAATAATGGCTCATAAATTGAGAATATCTAATAAAATGTTAAATAACGAAAAAGTTATAAAATGAGATATCAATTAATGGAAATTATTCAGTTGCAATAAACACAAAGTTACGTATCACTAAGTCTATGTTACTGTTTTCTAATTTAGGATTTAAATGTATTAAAAATGGGCATATATTATTATTATTGTTCATGTTCTTGTTCTTTTTAAAAATAACTTGTTTTTAAAATGTTTATTTTAGATAGTTTTTTATTTTTCAGTCCTTTGTACATTCACAAGAGGGCGAAACAGGTTATTATTTTTTAATAACTTATTTTTGTTGAGTCTGTTCTTGAATTTTATTTTTGTATTTTCCTCTCAATAGATTTTCTTTCAATTTTATTATTATTTTTATGGTTTTCAGCTATAATTATAAGTTCTTTTAAAGTATATTACCAATTTTCCTTATGTTCGATACTGTTTTAATTTGGTGTGAATTATTTTCTATTTCGCACGTTGAGGCACTAAATTTGTCCTCTTAAAAATGTACTATATATTCATTTTTACCTTTTGGGTTTGATTAATGTTTTTTGATATGATATTTGATATTGGTAACTATATTATGGCATTTTAAATATCAATTATTTAGTACTTTGTTTAAAATGGTACAGTATTTTTATAGAAACTTTTTCTCATCCAATTTCTTTTCCTTTCAGCCCAAATGTATAGGCAATTATGGGGAAAAAAGGGTTAACACTACAAACCATAAAAATGGCCTTCTTATGGATTGCCATAAAAAGGTTCCAACCTACAAACTTTGTTCCTAAAACTAAGTGTTTGCTGAGGCTATCTCATTTTTGATTTATTTTATCGCGTGCTATACTTCTGTTTAATTCTTTGCTTTATCATATTTATGGCAATTTAATATATGAGTATATATATGTGTGTGATTCTGTAAATGTGTACGAGCGCTTGTGCACGAGTGTACATTGAGACCAGCAGAAGTAGTTAAAAATAAAAATATTTAACTAAAAATGGAATGTAATACACACATAAAATTTTACAACGATTCTCAGAAGCTAAGTAGTATTAAAATATACGCAAGGGCCTATACGCCTCCCATCCAAGACTACCACTCCAGTGGAATCTCATAAATATTATTTTGCATTCAATGAGCCACTCTACGGCTACAGTTGATATGTTCTTTGTTAAAAAATTTGCGATATGTAAAGCAAGTTATAGTGAGGTTTTGTGTGTGTGTGTGTTAAAATTCACTTCACACATACATGTAAATATGCAAAAAAATGTGTATATGTGTATATACTTATATATACATATATTTATATGATTATACATATTCATATATTTATATATATATTCCATTTAAACTCTTTTAAGTAATAAATCACGAAACAAATTAGATTATTTACAGGAAAAGCATTAGGAATTGAAACCGTGGTACTTCAGTCAACAAAAAGAAAAAAACTTTTTTCTCATTCAGTTCTTAAAGATAAATAAATAAAACATGAAAGAAAACAAACATAATACTTTTTGTCCCCCTTGAACAAAGAAAAAGTTGTTGGGACCCCAAAGCACTTTTGATCCAATCATTTTGTTCGAAAAGATTCTCAAGGAAAAGCTCTGTGCGTAAAGAAAAGTATTTATCCTTTGCTACTCACAAAATCTCAAAGAAAAGGAAGTTCCTCGACCTTAAAGATTTCCTATTCCTCCAATGTCTCACTAGACGCTCTTCTATTGGAAGATGAACGGAGATCCCGTTGCGTTTTTTAGCTGTTCCGGACAACAAAAGACGGACGCAACTTTTCCGCTGACTCTTTTACTATCAGAATATTCAAGTCCATCGAATTACTTAAAATATTTGAAGCGCAGAGACGGCTGTTGCTTAGATGGAAAAGCACATAAAATATAGATCTTTATTTATGTGTACTAAGTCATATATTCTTTGTATTATATATGTATATAGTTGATGAATTCTCATACTCCAGTAATAAAGTTTGCGGAATACTACTTGAGAAATCAAAACAAATCCGTAAATTTTAAAACTTTCTGTTTAACTTTTATTGCCTTAAATATAATGCCCTTAAAATATAAATTGTATGAATAATTCTACGAATTAGAATATCATATATTTTTTTTAAAAGACATATAATTGTATATGAGAGTGTGACAGTTAATCAACAATGTGTGAGCTATGCAAACAATTTCTTATCCAAGCTTCGTTAGATTTGTTTATTTACTTATTTCACATTGGAATCGTACTTTGAAGATACACGAGAGCTATTAATGATGGGCATCATGATTCTGAACCATGGTCAAGTAACGAGGACAATACCTAATGTGGGCGTGTCTGGGGCTTCTCTCTCCAAACTTGCACATCACGTCAACGTGGGGGCTTTGAACCTCGATATATTTGAAGTGCATCAACCTCTCTACAAATAGGGCAGTGTTTCTCAAACTCTGAATATTCGCGACCCATCATTCAGTCATAATTTTCATCGCCCACCCTCCGTACAATAACAATATATTGAGTTCAATAATACTATACTTCGACGCTAAAGCTACAACACGATTTCAACCTCTTACGTGCCATCGACGTATATAAACGTCTCGCTAACCAAAACGATAATTACCAAGGACGTAAATATACGTCTTTCCGAAGTAAGATCTTTTCTGTGCACTGTTATCCATAAAATTATTCCGAAGGCCTTGGAATTCTATCAAAGGACCTTTACAGTGGTTGTGAAGGATTTACTTATTTCATAGGATTTGCTTATTTATTCCTTTTCTTCCCCCCAATACATCACATTCGCGCGCCTACGTGAAAATGGTGGCATTGGGGAGCGATTTGTGTAACTTTTAACCAGCAGTTAAGGGATTAATTATAAACCGTATAAATTATCAAGATAAATATTAATTTTTGGATATCATTTTTATATGACAGGCCCATGGCTCATTGGTAATTTTTAAACTTGTTCTTAACTTAGTACTGTTAAATTAATTATAAAATATACTGTGCAGTACTGATACATTTATTTGTGTATTATATCAGTGTAAATGCGTATTTTATTTTTTTATCATGTCAGAATGTGTTTACTTTTTCATAAATTAAGTATTTTCTTAAATAATCTTTTGTTTTACGACTTTTCAATATGCTCGCGCCCCACTCGTAGAGTTATCATGCCCCCCCCAAGGGAGCGCGCCCCACAGTTTGAGAAACGCTGAAATAGGGTACTCCGTGACAACAAAAGGAAACAGAAGCTTGACGGAAACTAAAGTTTCGTCAGAAGAAAAGGCCTTCAATTCTTCAAATATGATAAAGAATTTGCATTTGAGGATTATCTTCGCATCAGTTCGTCGGAATACCTCTTTGCTTCTGGGATAAAAATAATAATGTATTTGCCCATTGGATGAAAAAGTCTTCTCACCACAAATTAAGTTTCATAATTAATCAGTAAAATTAAGAAATTGAGATTAGTTAAACACTAGAATGTCCGTTGGTGTCGATTGGACACCAAAGCCTGTTTAGTTTGTTCTCCTTTCCGAATTTTTGCAGGTATTTTGAAAATTTTTCATGACTTTTAATCATTTTCCATAGTGATAACGTAGAAAAAGTTTTGTGGTTCTAGTTTGTAAAAGAAATTTTACAACTAAATATACCTAAAACGTCCGCTGGTGTCGTTTCGACACCAAGGCAATTGAATTCAGGGTTATTGGGTTCACAACAGAAATGTGTCAGTTATATTAAAAGCGTTGTATCCAAGTGTTTCGCTGCTAACATTTGCTTATCTTCTCCTTAAGAAAATTTCATTCGATTTTCGAACTTTGTGCAGAGCAGACACCCAGAAACGATGACTCTTAGAAAAGGTCTAATCCCTATTGAAATTGCTAATTTGTGACGTGAGCTTTCTGAGAATGAATTGGATGGTGATGTGCTGTCTTGTTCTAAATTAAATTTCAATGAAGACGGAAGATAGAGTGAAAGAGACTGCAAAGAATTTGAAGAAAGGGCAGATGAAGTTAATAATATTCCAGTAAAAACAAATCCTGATATATATGTCTTTCGGGATGACAAATAATGGATACCACATAATAGTAATGTTCCTGGCAGATTTGTGACTTGAAATGCTTTGCTTCAAAGCTTTTGTTATACTTACGATACCTACAATCAAGTCGTGTCTGTAAGTAGATATGATGTGAAAGCAATATTCGGTTCTAACGTTTCTTATATATCACTGTTATCTTCATAACTTGCTTCTAAAGACTCGTTGCGTAGAAAAGGCTGATGCAAATTAAATCTATCTAGCCCGTTATCCTTTTTTCCCCAAGTTTGATGTCACCTTTATCCCTTTGGCCGGGATTCAAAATTACGAGATCCGTTGGCAATAGCTCTCGTGTTGCATTAGAGTGTGCGACATTAATACAACTCACACTCACTCAGTCTCTCCCTCTCATTTACAAGATGTATGCATTTTATTATATCGTGTTTTCAATTCTAAATTAAAAAGTTTATGCAAATATACACATGGCAACATAAAAAGTGTCGTTTTGAGAAGTTTCCATCCTAATGAGATGAAATCGCGTGTGCACATTTGTTATGATTTAATACAGAAATTTAACTTTTGGTGTCCAACGAATGATAACCTGGAGACTCAGAACATTAGAACTTCCGAATAGAGCCTCCATCCAGACGGCTTGAAAAACAGGACACATCCTTATGCCGTGGCACAGTTTCAATGAAAGTGTGACACTATTGACCTTTGAAGAGGGCACCAATGCCCCGAATATTGATTGAATTGTATAAGAAGATGCTACTATTTGAAAGAGGTCAAACAATGGACTAAGAGAAGCAGGGTGGCCAAATCGACATTGTTGCCATTCGATGATGTTAGCAGAAATAGGTAAACCCTGGCTTATCTAGAGTCAAGTATTGATTGACCAAGAGTGACGACAGAAAGCGAGAACAAAGTGTTTTCATTAAGGCACACATCCAGGAACGTCTTAAGACTTTTTGAGACCCTGGGCCCCTATACAAAAGTAGGCCCTACCTGAGATCTTTAAAGTGTAAGGCAGGCATTGTCAAGTACGCGTACAAACGGTAATTTGAAACAAATAAATGTGAACAATCTCACTAACGAACTCGACCGATGGCTGCATTTTGACCAAATGAATTGATTCTTATTATTAAGCCTAAACATGTACAATATGGTCATCATATAATAATACAGTCTTATCACTTTTGCCAGTCGACATGCAGTATGAAATTCCCGGTTTTTCGGAGAATATGTACAGGAGTAATATATGACAGTTAAAATTGTCCTGATTATGATCTTGTTATGAATTATTCGAGTATGGAAAGAGTCTTACAACAAGGACGAGGCCCTTTAGTCTCATATCTTCAGGCATCCATGCTCACAGCACCTCATGTATCCTTATCAACGATGCAACATGTATCCTTGGCATCAAAGACTGCAATGCACCAGCGTCTTAAGCACAGACAGACGCCCATGACCATTGAATTGAATTGTAGAGGTATATGCAATGTAAATAAATGATTTATTTGTATGCTTTTAAAAATAATTTAAATATTCATGAAGATTATAATATAATACATAAAACGAGATTTTTCGAAATTTTTAATATTACAATGTTCATTTCATTATAAGAAAAAGTTTCCGAATCTTTCCAGTTAACAACAACATTTTTCCTTTTAATTTGTTAATGTAACTAAATTCATGTAAAATGCTTCTTACAGAAAAAAATTACAATTTTTCTTACTTTGAATAAATAACTCTGAAGGAATTGCGTTATATCACAATAAATCCATAGAATAAATTATTAAGTTTTGAAAATAAACATTAAAAAATAATGCACGGAATAAGCAAGGAATTTTACCTTGTAGATTTTAGAGTTAAAATATGCGAATGTTTTGCATTAAATTGAATCAGATTTCGATTTGGGCCTTTGCTTTTGAAATTTCTTAAATATAATTTTCTTCGCTGGCTTCTATAAAATGGAAAAGTAATACGTCCATCAGAAGCGCTTATACTAGTATGCCGAGAAAAATTTGTTTTTCGACAAAATATCTTTTTAACGATCGACCTTAAGTTCAAAGCTTTCAAACCATTTGACTTTCAATTTCTATACAATAGTTGAGAAACAACGCAACAACGTCAAGAGTAAAAAGAAAAATTATCATTTCTCTTCACAATGTAAGGAATTTTCTTAAACTTTATTTCCGCTTTTCTATTTGGACTAGATTCTCCGTTCACGTTGTTTAATATGAATTTTTTTTAAAAATCAGTAACATTGTTTGACCAAACGATCAAAAGATAGAAAGTCAGAGGAAATATAATGCACATATTTTAAATCGAATTTCAGTGGGATGGAATATATTATCGAAGAATATTTAAATGATCACAGCGACGCGTTTTTATAAAATGATACAAACATTAGTTTAAATGACCATTTGGGGAAATAATGCTTCATCCATGAATCGAAATACCTCTTATGATATTTGAAAAATATATATCTTGAAACAGAATATTTAAAAGGAATGCTTTGAAAATGTAAAGCTCTTAGAAATGTTTTAATTGCATACGTAAATCAATTCAAGGATTCAAGCTCAGAAATTTGATTTAAAGTGTAGCATTAGTAGTACCCCGGAATTATAGAAAACGGTTAACGAAGGTTTTTTTTCCCTTTATTTTAATCTAAAAATAAATTTTGATCGTAAGTAGTGGCAATATTGGTTAAGTGTTTTAAAGAATAAATTTTTAAATAATATTCCTTATTTTTCAACGATATCACTTTGTGTTGTATGATATAAAGTATTTGTTTTAAAATAAAAATTTAATTTTTAATATTCAAATTTTTTTTTTAAAAAAAGCAAAATTTATTAGAGATCATAGAGTTTTGATTGTATTTTAAGAATCTGTACATGGTCTTTTCAACAGTAACGAATCAAAAGCAGTATTAATCATTAAACTACTTTAACATAATTCATTACTGGTAGGATTAAGAGACACGCTGCTAGATTCATTTATTAAATTAACTATACAAATATATAATTAAGGTACCAGATTTTATTGGCATAGATAAAATATTGGTACTAAAAATTCATTTTTATACATAGAACCAACGAAAAAATAATAATCATATTTTGCAATAATTTTCAACCAAAAGAAGTTTAATATTCACCAATTCATAATCCTCAATAAGACAAGATGTACTTCTTGTTTACTATGAAGCTAAGCATATAATATCTAGTTGAAAACCAATTTAAAATTGATAGTCTGTACACAGTTGATATTTACCTTATCACAAGAAAAAGTCTGTTCTATTAAAAGTGCGAAGTGAAGTACTCATAAGTGTATATTGTTGCAATAAATGCAAATATCCCTTGAACATAACCATAACATGTTATAATTTGAAAGAGCAAAAAATAATAAAATTTAGATGTGAAACACGCAAACCTCTTACAATGTTTAATTTTTTTATTGTTTCTGTATATTTCAGTAGAATTATTTTTTTTCTGTTGAGCCATTGCCACATCATCTTTCTAATAATATACATTTATAGGATACTTAACTAAATACTAACTTACAAGGAAAATTAACTTATATCTAAAACAAAATCTCCTATTTATCATTTAACATATTCGAATCTTAAATTAAACAGCTAATTATTTCTCAGAAGGGATATTCTAAACATAACAATTCCAATCCAAACTCATTACTTTTTATGGTTTTCGTATGTAAGCTCATACGCTTTACTTTCCAATAGAAAACATAGATCGAAAAATGATTATTTAGCAGTTGTGGAAATAAGTATGCAGCCCAATTAATATTTTTTGGACACTAGGCGTTGATTTCTCTCGATGAAAGGATGTGCCAATTATTCGCTAAATAAAACAGTTTCTTACAAAAGTTCTCAATTCTGACTTTGAAACATCTCATATACGCATATATATATATATATATACACCATTTTATGTCATTGTGCCTATTTATTTCAGACATAATACATCTTAGGTGATGTAACTTCAATAAGAAAAATCAAAGTTTGATCAATAGATGTTTTTTTTAGGATATATCCAAAAAATATTCCCAAAATTTCTATTCTCCCAAGATTGGAAGAGAACACAATATGTTAAAATAAATAAATATAAAAGAAAGACGTAATTTTTTCAGTTTTCCTGTTTTAAAATTATCACCAATATTAAATATTTTCAAAATACGAATGTAATCAGTATTTCAGTTACACCTTGAAATATTACACCTCATTGCTTTACAAAAAATGAAATATGAGCTAATAAAAAAATTCTAGTACTTTTAGAATAACATATTAATTATAATCAAATTTGCAAACGCGAAATGAACAATGGCTTAAAAATTATTTTATGAAATATCTCTCGCTTGCTTTGCAAACGGAAAAAGTGTCTTATTAATGAATAAGCAAAAATGAAATGAAATTATATTTTTATATTAGAAACAGGAGGAAAAAAGGTATCGCAATAAAACTTCATCAGCAAACCATTTCAGAATATTCTCCTGTAATTTTGATAGTAAAAACTTGAATTAATTTAGTATTTATGTAACAGAAAGAAAAACGAAAATCGTTATATATGAAGAATTTAAGAAACTTTTAAAGTAAAGGAAAAAATTTATTATTGAATATAGTTATGCTAAGAGTTACAAATTTCTAAACTTATTAAGGCGATATGGTACCCTAAAAATCATTAAACTGTTGAAAAAGTTTTTATTGAATCTTTATCAATATGCCTTCAAAATTTCATAGCTTTACCTGCATTTTTCATTAAGTATGGAGCAATGTTTGATGTTAAACAGCAACTACCACGCCTACATTTCAGATTATCTGCTAGAAATGAGCCTGATAAAAAATGAATTTATTATTTTTCTAATGCGCATAAATGAGATTGACATTATGTATGCAGTAATAAATAATTTTAAGAAGGAATTGTGCAATTAATGGAAAAATTCTAGTTTGCGAATTATTTACTGAAGATCAAATGGATTTGTTCAAGATTTAAAAGTTGTACGTGGTTTTTATGATATTATTATGAATGAAATTAAAACTTCAATACGGATTCTCCCAAAGCACAAATACTAAATCTCATTTTGATAACTCAGATAATTAAAAATCTAATTCGCAAGAATAGAAAAACTCTCTCATTTTTATATATTTGTTTTTGGTGATATATATATATATATCCCATGTGTGCGAGATTCAACACTTTTATTATTAAAATATTTTAAGGTATTTATTTAAACAAATGCACATATACAGTTCTTAGATTTTGATGTATTTTACCTATGTATTCGTGTACAATAGTTAACATGCGAAGGCTTTTAAAATCATGGAAATAAAAAATAAAGGCATAAACATCTTTTGTACATGTTGTGCATTAGCTATGAGCATGGAATTAGCTCTGACGTGTGTGTATTTATTTTTTATTATAGTTATTAAGATAAAGTTTTATGAAATATTGATCTTTCATTCGTTTTTTTCTACATATTCATTATGGTAGTATACTGTTTAATTGTTCAACAGTTGTGTAATTTTTTATGGTAAATAGTTTTAAATAAGCTAATTAGCATTTCATAAAAGTTTCAGACTATTCGATGAATATTATATCATGCTATTCATGGAATGAAAACTTCGAACTCATGTTTCTCCATGTTGAATTTTGGTACATATACTGTTATTCAAAACCCTAAGGCTTATTTAGTAGTTGAAGTATGGGTTTGAAATTTTTTATACATGCTCTGAAATGTATGTTTTGTAAAATTGTGCATGGAGTTAGCTCTAACATGTTTAGTACTTTTTCTAAAACATTTCAAAATCAAAATTAATGTTTTTTGGGAATTTTTGGAAGTTTAACTATAAAAAAATTAATAAAAATTTAAAGTACAGCAGCAGAAAAAACACATGCACAGTTTTATGTACTATACTATAAGGTACTTGAAAAAAAAATTTTGAAAGAAAAGAGACATATTTAAAAAAGCCTTAGGGATTTAAAAAGGATAAAAAAATTTAAATTTTACAAACATTTTGCAACAAATCAAAATTTTTTGTATGGAATTATTATTAAATATTAACCTTTAAAAAATACAATTAAAACCAAATATCAAATATTAAAAATAAAAAAAATTGTGAAGATTGTACCATATCGCATTAAATGCTGAAATATTTTTTTAGTTAAATTATTATCCACTCAATAAGAACATTTTTATTACATGAAATTAAAGAAAGCATTTTTAAAAAATTAAGTCTCTTAATCTTAGGAAAGCATAAATTTTTTGTGAAAGTTAATAGAACCCAGTTATAAATTTAAATAGTTTCAAGAAATTTGCAATGTGTAAAAGCAAATAAACTTTCATTAAAATTTGTTTCCTCTTATGCATTTTCGAGAAAAAATTATGTACATTATCAATATTTTTGAATGATTTTACAACTTGTAAGAAAATTGAGTTCGAAGGAATAAAAAATGAAATGAGATTTAAAGGGAATGAGTTCAAGACACCAAAACATGAATATTTTATTAAACAGAAAGTTTTGCATTTATGTAAGACATATGATAATAATTCAAATATACTTCCAATCTTACGATATTTAAAAAAATCATGACCCAAAAAGTTGGAAGATTTGATAAACTATTATTATTTGTTTATGTCTATGCTACTTTTTTCTATATCATTTTAAAGTAGATTATTCCGCGCATATTTAGAACGAAAATTTATTTTAATTAATTTTTATAAAAAAGTAACATTATCACTAGAATCGCATAAAAAATAAATAAAGTTGTAGATATTTTTCAATAAAAAAAATCTGGAAACTCAATATTTTAAGTTAATGTCTCTGAAGGAAACTTGTTTATAGCATTAAGATTTACTTTAATTAACACTCCTACTGCATAAAAACATTGTTCGATCACAGAAATTTTGTTTAAATTCGAATTCATGAACTAATTAAGTTTTTTCTAAGCAAATTGCTAAAATTTTCATGAAAATATTTCATAGAAACATATGACACCTTTTAAACCATAGAAATAAATAAACGTAAGTAATATAATGAAGATTTAAATTAATCATCTCTCGATATTCTCAAAACATTCAAAAAATAAATCTCTTAAGATTTAATACTCTAGTATAAGTTGGAATAATTTCTGGATTTAAATAAAATATGCGTATTTATGCAAGGAAGGGAATCCACATTTTTCTAGGTTTACTTTTAAAATTTTCTTTCAAAAGGAAAATGTTTGGGCTTTGTGAAAGAGAAAAATGATAAAAAGTAAAAGATCTCATCCCATGCATTATACATGAAAAACTTTTTTCATAAGAAAAGCCTTTTTTTTCGTAAGATTCAAAGCTAACGTATCGTATTATTCCGTTACTTTTAAACTTCAATTGCTCCACTGGCTGACTCCGCAACAGTGAAACAGTAAATAAATGAAAGTAAAAAAACCTATCATGTAGGGAATTGAATCAGTAAACATATCAAATAGCATTATTAAAAATATCTCTTATGATTTTACATTTGATAGGAATCTAAAAAGTGGCCATAATCATTTGACCAAAAAATTTAATATACATAATTGGAGCTATGAATCGAAAGATATAGAAGAAATTTTAAATCAATAAAGTTTTTCTTTTTTTGTATCGAATAAAGATAGAAATTTCTTAAAGTTTCTGAAATTTAGTGGTTTTGCATAGATTTAGATTATTGTTAGTTTTGGAATACATTTCTTGAGTTTCTGTTTTCTTAATATTTTTTGTATGTGTTTGAATTCAGCAATTTGGATCAGAGCGAATAAATATTCCTTCTTTATTGTTTATTATGAATTATTTATATTTTTTTTAATTTAATCTAATTAAACAAACCAACATTATAATTTAAACAAAGCAACTATAAGTAGAATAAAAGGCTTTGTTGTAAAATCACAAATGCACAGTAAATAACTTTATTAGTTGATTACACTTTTAAAATTTTAAGTAAAAATAATAAAAGTGTACATTTATACTTTCTTGCATGTTAAGAATAATTTGAAGCATTTTTGAAGATTAATTAAATATGAAAATGCATAAAAATAAAAATAAAAATTTTAAGAAATATGATTTATTATTGAGATTTCTGCATTTCAGGTGGGGGGGGTTAATAAATGCTTACATTCATACAGATGTACATGTATTAAATGGTGTACAACAAAGTTAATATACGATTTCAAAATACAAGAATATTTTCCTTAAATGAGCTATTTGCTTAATTTCCATAAACTAAATTATGTATTTAAAAATGAATGTTTGAGAAATAACTTATCACTTTCTGTATTAATGCAGATAATTCATAATTTATTATTTATGTAGTGTTAAAAATTTTGTGTTAAGAATACTTAGTGCAAATAGTTTATATTTAGATGTGTAATACGTTTATGTTTATTTATTTTATGTTAGAACTGTAATATTCGCAAGCAATACCATTCCTTAAATTATAATGGTGATTCAAAGGAAACTTGGCGAAATCTTGGCGATAGAGCAAAGTTGGCCTTATTTTGGGCAACTATTTTGGTGACGGTGACCATGTTGACGACAATTTTTGGCAAGTTTATGATTCTACGCATTGTTCTAGGAATTAGTGGAGAAATCTACTAATATCAAGGTCTATGACGCAAGTGGATCTTTTTCGAAGGGTCCGTGAGGCCTATAAATAGGGAATTGCTCGCCAAAACTGATTGAGTATTGTTTCGATTGTGGAGGCCATCTGATATTTATTCTGTTGATATTACTGTTGAATACTGTATTTCAAGGATTGCTTTTCGACAATAAATTTTCCTCCTGAAGAACTGCCTTATTATTTACGACTAATTTGCATAAAATCCTCGAACCCCGATCAACGTAACAGTATCATTATGCGTTAAATTCTGGAAGTAAAAAACACCATACTAGTCATTTCACACAGTTTTTATTTTGTAAATCAGGATTCTCCAAACTTATGGGGGTGAGGGTACGTTCCAGATTGTGGAAACAATTAAGGTCGGATTCCAAATAAAAAATAATTCAAATATTACTGACACAGGTTAAAATGCCTAATGTAGTTAGCTTAAGTCATTCTAATATTGAAAAAAAAATTCCTCAATACTCTCGACATACTCAAGACATAACGAAAAAATGTAGAGTACCAAAATAAAAGTAAAATGTTCAAAACACGCAAATACAACCAAATAAAAAAATTCAGAGAAGCAAAAAAAAAAAAAAAATCGAATATTTTAAAATCAATATTAAATTGAAAAAGTGAAAGATATTTTTGATACAAAAATTGCACAAAATACATTGAAAGATAACCTATATAGCAACAGAAACGCTTTTACCGAAATTCCGAAATGTCGATTCATGTGAGAATTTTCAATACATGACTGGAAAAGAAAATAGTTGATATGAAATTGTAGTCAGTATTGCTAGTTCCATAATCTTTTCTAGTGGGCACATGCAGTAGCTTAGTGGGTGAATATGAAACCAAAGACACGGGTCTTCGGACTGGCGCAAATAATAATCACAGTTAAATTTTTCAAAAAAAAAATATAGAATTTATTCGAGAGGTAACATATACACATTTATTTTGTCTTCTAGAGATATTTTTTCCTAAAATGACAAAATTTTTACGTTTCATATTTTAAGAAAGATTTTTATATATTTCCCTGTAATTTTCTAATTTGGCTCATTCTGATGCAAAATAGCATAATAATTCGCACACTCAAGGAAATATTACTACTTCAGTTATAAATACGTTTGTTTCCATGAGATTTTTTCATAGTCAGTTCCAGAGTGAGATAAATTCATGCAACGTCAGACATATGTCTGACGTTGCTTGCTTTTCATAGAAATTTTTTTTTAACTTTTCATAGAAACATTTTTTTTTTTCATAGAAACTTTCTTTTAAAAAGTACATATTTTCAAAAAATAATAATGCTAAATATCTTTAGATTATCGATTTTGAGTTTTTGATATTTCTAAAATCTCCGATTCCTGACCTTTTTCAGGGACATGGCATGTTTGCAATTTTATGAATTAGAAGTATGTCAAAATTACTTTTAAAAAGTCATCGGCTGACGTGTCACGTTCACTTTGACAGATAAAATTATCAATTTTGGCCTTTTAACACTGGGATGCAGTTGCAAAGCATCTACATTTTAATAATTCATATGTAATTAACTTCAGATAACAGTATAATAACTACAAGTTTAACTGTTAGTTTTGCTAAAAAAACTTTTGGACCAAAGTTTGTAATTTATGGTTTAAGTGATTTAAAATTTAATTGTAATCTTTAATTATTGCTACTGAAATTTAATTTTAATTTTTTATTTATTTTTATTGAAATTTAGTTTTAACAAGTTATTATTACTGATTATTTCAACATGCTAAGATTAAATAAATTGTTCAACAAGAGTAGAACTATATGTGAAATTGAAAATTTTAGAGTTACTTGTCATTAAAGAAACAAATTTGAAAGTTTTTGAATGTTGGATTGTGACCAGCATACATGCTGTAATATATAACTAATATATATAACGAAAAAAAGTGCTTCAAAATAATTATAAAAGGAATTTCTTATCAAATAATGAATAATAAAGTTAATGTTTGTTAATTACCCATAAAGAGGTAAAAACAAGAATCAGTAATTACAACATAATACTTACTTTGACAGTGTAAGATTGTTTTATAAAAATTACTGTTTTCTAAAAATTCTATTTTTAAAATTATTTGCGCTATTTTACCTAAACTTACTGCATGCATGGATGCATAATTATGTTTACTGAAGTGAACTATTTCTAAAGCATTTAGCTAGAAAACAAATATAGCAAAAAATTACAATTTTTATTAAATTCCTAATTATGTTATACAAACTTATATTTAAAAAAAATGAACCATTTATTTTAAAAAATTTATTTAAGTATAAAGACAGATGTTTATTAATATACACACAAAAACTTGAACCTTTATGTTTAATAGTTTTTTAAAAAATGTTATAAAAGACATACCGTCATTGTCGTTGTAAGAAGCTTGTTACATACATAAAAAAAATAAATTTCAGATTTAAAAACAAACAATACAACCAGTATTTTTGTGGCTGTTTTAAAAATCACTTGACTAACATATAGAGAAACTTGAATTCTAATACGTTAGGAAATTGTTACTATGAATAATATCCATATAAATCCATAATGAAAATTTTCAAAACGTCAAAAAAAAAATCATGTATTCCCAAATGCAATCACAAATTCATACCATAACCACATTGATACATTTCCACATTATATTTATGACGCTTGATGGTCAACTTTGATGTGGGTAAAACATCAAAGATAAAAATTCTTCCCAGATTGATACAGAATTTGAGAAAAATCATGTAAATGCTACAGAATATCTCCTTAGACGAAAACTAAGACATGCTATGTATGTATTTCCTGGACAATTTAATTAAAATAGAAAACAAAAAAGTCCTTAAGAAATTTAGAAGCTACCGTTTAATAAAATGGGACAAATACATTGCTGGCCACCGTAAATGCAACACCAAGAAACACAAGAGGATAGCACAACAAAATTTATTTTGTAGATAACATGTTGACCAAGTATCAAATGATTAAATTTATACACTTCTGCGAAGTGTGCTTCCTGCCAGAATCAATAGCCATAGTAGCCGCCATTGTTGGAGATCACCGCAGCCACACGCCTCTGCATTAATTCAAAGACACTTTAGATGTGTTCTTGGGGTACAGCAGACCAAGAAGCTTCCACACGTTGCCAAAGTTGACCTGGTGTGGCAGTTGGGGGGTGTAATCTGGATCAATCGTTGAGCAACCATGGACCACATGTTTTCTATCTTCAAGAGATCCGAAGAGTGAGCCAGCCAGGGAAGTAATTCAATCTGGTGATTGACGAAGAACCTTTGTACAATGCGTGCCACTTGTGGTCATGCATTATCCTGTTGAAATATGGCTGTGGCCAAGTCCTGAAGGTAAGGAAGGACAACTGGCTCCAACACCTCGGAGATGTAGCGCTAGCTGTTTAAAATACGGGCAATGCGTACTAGAGGAGTGCGAGAGTGATATCCAATACCGCCCCATACCATAATACCCGGTGCAGGACCAGTGCGGTGGTGCATAACGCAGCTATTCAGCATTCTCTCTCCACGGTGTCTCCAGACTCGGATCCAACCATCGTGGTGTTGCAGACAGATGCGTGACTCGTCAGTAAAGACAACTTCATTCCATTCTGATACCCACATCCTTCTTTCATCGCACCATTGACGGTGGAGGCGTCTGTGGTTCTGCGTCAAGGGTATACCAAGCAATGGACGTCTTGTGGACAGAACACTCTGCTGTAAACGGCGTCGAATGGTACGCTTAGACACTGAATGATGCGTTACAGACTCAATGTGCCGTGCTATGGTTCGTGATGTGACTGAGCGATCCGTCACTGCCATGCGCACAATTTACCTGTCTTCACGTGAACTGGTGCAATGAGGTGGACGCGATCGACCACGTCGTTCCATCGTACCCTCCTGCTTCCAACGGTCACATATCCGCATTACAGTTGTTTGGTTTCGTCCAACACGACTACCGATTTCCCTGAAAGATAATCCACAATCTCGGTAGGCCACTATCCTTCCTCTGTCGAACTCGAATACTTGATCAAAAGCTAATCGTTGGTTTTTACGAGACATAACTGATCGCTTTTTGAAAAAACCACAAGAAAAACACAATTGCCGAACTTGAAATCGTCGAAATCTCCAAACCTTAAATAGCGCTTTGAGGTTGTGCCACAGGCGTGCGTGATGTGTGTATGCGCTGAAATTCTAAGCATTTGCATATCTCACCTCCGCTAATGCATGTTGTAAATTTCATGTTATTTGCGTGCTTCCTTCAGGGTGTTGCATTTACGGTGGCCAGCAGTGTAGATGTTGTAATTCATAATTTTTGTGATGAAGTGGTAGTTTATATTAAGCACTTAATTTTCTCAAAATGATGTTTTTAAATCTGCGTGTAACTTTTTCTCAGAATCAACTATATGAATGTACCTGCAATTTCCCCTTCATATTATCGATATGTAACTATATATATATATCTCTAAGTAAGCCTTTTGAGATATTCCCAAAAAATTTGCCTAGAGACCAGATATAGTGGAAAAAAAATTACAATTTTCAAAAAAATCATAATGAAGTTACGCAAAAGTATGTTTTAAAAAACTAAGCAATATAATTGGAAAATCTCACTCCAAAATGAAAAAAAGTCTAATTAATATACAGACAAAACTTGAAGTCTTTATATTTAACAATTTCTGAGAAAAAAGGTACTTAAAAAGGCTCAATTTAACATTTTCGGTATTGGGGGTACTAACTTGCCTTAATACTTGGACGTTTTTACACAGTTTTTAAATTTGAAATTTCATCTAAATTTCACAAGTAGGACAACAAGTACAATGTAAAATTTAAATTCATAGGAGAACACGTAATTACATTTATCTCGTGATCATAATGATTTTAGACCATTTGATGAACCACTTTTAATACAATTATCTTGGTCTTATTCTTAAAGTTCTACATTTTAATCCAGTACCTAGTATAATTTTTTTTCTAGTTACACAACTATAAAATATAAGGAATGAATTTTATTTTACTAGATTATTTCTTGTAATTTTTTTTTAAAACGTATTTGTATTAAAAGAAAGTTTTTTATTGAGTCCATCATTGTAAAAATGCTTGTATTCAGTTATATATAGTTCATTTGATGGTCAATATTTTAAAACTTTAAGCATTCAAAAATGTATCTAACTTACATCATAAAACGTTTCTACAAAAAAACTAGTTCAATGAGTTTGAAAAATATAGAGTAACTTTCTAAAAGCATATTTTCAGCAAGTCATTATCTGTTTTTAGTAAGTTGGGTGTTTCTGATTAAATAAAAAATAGTTTTATGGAAAACATAACCTAGAAAATAAATTGTTACGAAATTTCTCAATTGATAAAAAAATATTTTTTTTAAAAGTTAGAAAAAGATTTTCAATTTTTTAGAAATATTAATACAAGAAATAATTAAAGAAAAGATAGAATAGATAGCAGCTTATTCAAATTTAATTGTTCAACTAATCCATTTATCCACTTATTATTTAGTTGTAATGTTTAATTAGTCTCATGCAATTATAACTCATTTTAAAACCACCATTTTCATTAAAAATGTTCATTCCAAAAATAAAAAGGAAGACACAGAATAAGTATAAAGCATCTAATATATATGTAAATCTGTACTAAAAATATACAAATTGTTTTTTGGTGCTTTTCACTCCTACTACTGTTGAATTACAAATAAATTATTTCAGGAAGATAAGTTAATTAAATTTTATGCCAGTTGCAGCTAAGGAATTTTCTAATTAAAAACTTAATTATCATCCCATGTTAATTTTATAAATTATTTTTATTGTAAATTCTTTAGAGTTTATCTATTTAATTTTGTGGCATGCAAGTACTTTTGAGATATGTAACGTGTTACACTGATGCGGTAAAATGTTTATGTCTGAGTTGTATATAGCATTAATTGGAAACCTAAACATTGTTTACTTTTCTAACTATCATTTTAAACATTTTTGCTTCCCCATACTTTGAAATAAATTTAAAAGTAAGATGTCCTTTAAAAGTAAATAATTCTGTTTGAACAAGTCACATTTCTTTTATATCTGATGCAAACTACCCACGCTGCTATTTGACTTTCAATAAATTCTTCTACTAACGATGAATTAACACAAAAATCAAGAAAAAAAGAAAGAATAGATTGCTAATTTTGTACTAACATTGCATGGGGAAAGTTAAACTACCTAATTTTTATGAAAAATGTTTCTCCAAATTGTTTCTACTCGGAATTTAATAAAAGGACAACATTATTTGAGCAAATGAGAAAAATTTTTAGACTCGGTAAGAGTATAATATGCCCACTTGAGTGCTTATATTAATATGGTTGAATGAATAGGAGTAAGAAAAGAGTATTTAAATGTATCTTGATGCATTGTGTCCTTTTTAAAGATGATGAAAAGGCTTAGAATTATTTGAAAGAATTTCTGAATAAGAATCTGCAGAATTTATAATATCTCATGTGCATTATGTTTTCATTTAGTAACTAGAAACTTTTATCCTTAAGCGAGTTATTTGAAATGTCAAACCATTTCAAACAATTTTTCGTCTGCATTAATTAAACTATTCAGGTAATTAAGACGAAACATTTTTACTGAAATTACTGATTACCTCTATATCCTTAATTAAAGACAAAATTTTTAGGAGACAAAATATTCATGACATTCTCACATAAATTTAACATAAAATTTAATTTATTTGCATTTTATACCAATGATAACTATATTCATCTTAAAAACAGACACATTTAATAATTTCCCTAAAATAAATTCACTGAAACGATATAGCAAAGATTTCCTAAGTTTTATTAATCTAAATATGCATATTTTTGAGTTAATGAGATTCTTATTTTTAAGATATTCCTTTTAAAAAAGTCTAGTTTAATAGAAATTCCATTTAAATGTGTGGAAAATATAAGCATGTCTTTATTAAACATAAATTTTATCTGTTTTTAACTGCCTAAAATAGGTTATCTATTAACCGCAGCTTGAAAAACACTTCTAAAAAGCTGAGATTTTAAATACTTAACCAAAATATCTTATTAATTTTAATGTTTTACCTGGAATTTCTAATTTTTAACTTTAGTTGATGATATAGCACCGAGTTTAAAATAAATATTTGAAACAAATTTTCAAAGAGTGATTTTTTCTAGCATTTTGGAAGTATGGAAACTTTACACTAAATTATCTAGCAAAGATGATAAACCTGTTTAGTATTTACTTCTTTAAGAATTTTCTCTTAAAACCAAAATTTCTCTATTTGGCATTAAAAAAAAAAGAAAATTTCCTTTAGTTGTGCATTATACAAAAACCTTTTCAACAGTATCTCCCCCTTATTTTCATTGATCTGAGCTCAAAACCCACCACATTAACTTTTTTCAAAGCTGCGTCTTTGCTTTATGATGAAGCATCGAGATCTCATACGAAACAGGGGGAAAAACTCTTATGGGTTTTTTTATCGTGTACGGAATTTTATTTTGTCATTTTGTTCTTGTACCTGAATTTTATGTATTTAATAGGAATTTAAAAAGTGAAAGACATCGTTTGAACTAAACGACTGAAAATAGAACGCAGGAAATAGCATAAGGTAAATATTTCGGGCATTGACTGAATTGGTAAAGTATTCGGATAAGGAATATTTAAATAAAATAACAATTTACTTTTTAGATGATGACACTATTAGATTGCCTTTGGAATTCTTAAATTGAAAAATTATTTTAAGAAAATATGTTAGAATAGTAACATTTGCAAGTTAAAAAGATATGTATTTCCAAAGATTCAAAAAGTATCAAAAGTTATGTGAGTCGTTCTAAAAAGATATGTTTTTCTTCGCAAAATTCCTACTTGACGAAAGAGTAAGAATGAGAAAGAAGGAGTAGGTATAAGAATGTATGTATATAAAAGAATAATAAATTGTAATGTAATCAGCTTTTCAGTATGAAAGACTACTGAATATTGACTAATGAATTAAGGAAAAAATTATATGAAATAATTTAAAAAGTAATAAATGTTCGTTTTTCAGTATTTATTGTTGAATATTTCTTTTCTATATATAAAGAATTTTAAAATTCGAAAAAATAACCTTCGAGAATTTTTAAGATAATTTTAAGTTTAATTTTATATATATATATAACATGTTTTTGAAAATTGCAGATATCCAGTCCTAAATTTTTTTCACTACTCACTTTTAATTTTTTCAGTAATACATGAATTTTCCGAGCATCGAGTTGAGTTTTAAATAACATTATTCAGGCAAATTGAATTTAAAGCAGGCTTAGAAAAACAATAAAAATGCGACAATTCGCGAGAATTTAACCACTTAAAAGTTTCTTTTTCCTGTCATAATATGTTAAAAATAAGCATATTTTTGTAAACATTATTTTTAACGTGAAATCAATTATATTAACTCAAATCAGCAGCCAAAAATGATATAAATATTGAATTTTAAGAATTATGTATTTTTTTTTTTTTATTTTCATTGAAAAACATATTCTTTCTTAAAGTTGGCTTTTTTCCGAAGAAATAAGCGAACTCAAAAGAACACTTTACAAAAATGTATATTAGATTTAAAAGGATAATTTCGCTCATCCCGTTAATTATTCTCTTAAAATTTTGTTTTTGTGAGGCAAATTTTAAAACAGGGAGACGAGCATAGTCCAATATCGCAATCGGGACAAGAATATCGTGTTTCTTTTTTCATCCGTTTTCCACAAAACCGTTTCTTTTCAACCAACACACAAAACATCGCCTTGTTGGTCTCAATTTTTTGTCGGTGGGAAAAATCACTTCTAAAAAGTTTTTTTCCGTCAATCGAAAGAGAGTTCAAAATTCCTGGTCGTCCTTTTTTCTCATTTACCACTTCCATGTCTTTCAATTTGGCGATCTAAAATATGAAGCTTGAAATTCAAAAGAGATAATTTTCCTCCTTGTTTCTGAGAAAAACGAAAGCATTCCACAATGATGTATCTAAAACATGGAAGAATGTTTTTTGTATTATTCCTTTCCTCTTATTTTTTTGTTATTGGGTAATTTGTGAGATGCTGATCCATTCTATGTACACAACAAGAGAAGTCCGATAACAAACTTTAATTACTTCCAGAATCATTTACAGAAATTTCAGACTCACTATCTAAGTCAATATCAGATTTATTTTGTACTGTGATCCTCTCATAATCACTCATTAGTTTTCTATTCTAAATTTAAGGTATCCAAATTCAGTCAAGACAGATATTTTTGTTTTTTATTTTATTGAATAGAGCTATCTTTTGACTTTATGAAACATACTTTGTTTTGTTTCTACACTACCTAGAGGCCAAGTTACAATCAATTTTATAAATTTAGAAAAACCGGAAGTGGGTTTTTGATCTACCAGAAGTGGGCATTTAAATTGCTCAAAATCTATCATGGCGAGTCTGATAACTCAAAATATTACGAATGCGTTTCTATAAAACTTTTTGTACCTGATATTTATGTTATTTTCTAGAGAATGTACTAAAATATTTCTTATTGTATGAATACTTTCTGAGCTATGGCTTGTTATTTAAATAATAGTCTCATAAAAAATGTAACATTTCTTATAATGTTTATTCAATCAGCTCTAAAATTTCCAAATTTTAATAAAAAATTAATATTTTAGTACATTTTCTAGATAAAAGCATCTAATTTGTTTTAGTAATTCTTTTACTGATATATGTTTATTCATTTTTCTCTAACTGCTTTCAAGTTTTTCAAAAATATTGCTAAAATTTCACTTATAATTGTGTTTTTTGTAAAATTCAGGTAATTTATTTTAAATTTTGATAGTTAAATGGTAATATATATTGATATTGAGTCCTAAAAAAACATTTATAATGTTTTAGTATGCTATTTTGTTAAAAAGTACTCCGAACGTGTTCGGATACCTTAAAGAAATACTGTTTGTAGGTTACGGTACACCGATCTAGTAAAAAGAAAATTCCTACCTTATTTCGTCTAAAAGAATACAGTAAAACCAAACCTTGAAACTGGTTTAGACTTTTTTTTTTGTGATCCTAACAATACTCGACTATCAGAGGCATCTTTTAGAAACAGTGTACACTAAACGAGCAAAAAATACGGATAAATCAGAGGATTAGAGTAGAAGACAGTGTTACCCGAGCGTTACTCGGGAAAATCCCGGAAGTGCCATTTCAAGTGCTCGAGTGGCGTTCGGGAAAAAACTGGGAAGTGGTTAAATTATGAAAAGTCTCAAATTGCGATTTATCTGTTGAAAAAAAAACATGCAAATATTAAAGGAAAGCAAGTAGTCTTTAAATATTTTTTATCAAATAACTTTAATAATTCGAATAGAAAATAATGGAATAAAAGTACATTATGTAGGTAATTCTTTGCAATGAATTTGAATAAAGGTAAACTGATTCCTATCATTGCAGTTGTAGCTGACATATAACATAAAGCGGAGTCACGAAGCAGGAGTTATCTGAAAATGCAATAAAAACTATCTATCTATGCAATAAAACTAAATGCTGAGTTTTCTGCCACTATTTTCTAATTCATCACTTATACCATAACTTTGTCTGAATCCCATGTGTTCAGGATTGTTTGTTATTCTACGACTACGATTTCGACGTAGACAAGGAAACAGATATTGTGATATTAATTTTTGATATACGTCGAATGAGATAAGAATTGGTTTAAAACTCACCGTCAAATGATGCGTGGGCGAAGGTGAGCATTATCCAATGAGCGAAGAGCAGTACGAGGATGCAGTGGTGAAAGAGACACACACGGTAATCCCGGTCTCTACCACGACTTGGGATCATGGTGCACAAGGGCCCATGATTTAGTACGGACAACCTGGAAAAAAATCAGGATTCCGCATAAGAAACATCAGACTGTAATTCTTATAATTCAAAGAAAAAATACATATAGCTAAATGAAGAGCCATCAAAAGAACTATTACAAGTATCCAAATTTCGAATACATTTAACTAAATATTGTAGAGTTTGATGTAAATTTCACAAAAAAACACAGTTATTATTAGACATTTATCAAGACACAAAAGTGTGGAATAATTATGAAACGAAAAGAGTATTAATAAAAATATCTGAAAATTTACTAGAATATATATAACTACGATCAAAAACACCAAATAATTGACTTATAACCCTTCATGTAACAATTTACGAACATTCTAACCATGCTATAAAAATGTGTTATTAATTATCTCTCAGAATCTAACTTTAGCAATACAATACACCTTTATCAAGAGTCAAGGAAATTCATTTTGTAAATATACAAAAATGAAGACTTTGCTATATTTTATGTAAACATCTTACTTTATAATACAGTACTTCTCAAACTTACAATATTGGCGATCCAATATTCAATCATAATTTTCATCGCGCCCCCTCCCCCTCTCCTTACAATTACAATGTATTGAATTCAATAATACTATACTTTGAAGCTAAAGCTACAATACGACGGTAACCTCTGAAGTGCCCCCGGCGTATATAAACGTCTCGCTCAGCCAAAGCATTAATTGCCATGGACGTATATATACGCCTTTCCAAAGTACGATTTTTCTGTGCACAGATTTTCATAAAATTATTCCGAAGGTTTTGGAATGAAATAAAAACAGGCAGTGCTTGACAGTATTTGTGAAGGATTTACTTATTTCAGAGTATTTGATTATGTACTCCTTTTTCTCTAACCCACTCCTCCAATACATCACATACGCACGCATATGTTGAAGATGGTGGTATTAGGAAGCGAACTGCGCAATTTT
>BMAO01035237.1:0-24289 GCA_019973975.1 Trichonephila clavata
AAATAATTAATCTCTAGAGTACTGTATAATAAAAATTTAATTATAGCTTATCTGCTCTGTGATATATCCTGAACGGGGTTAAGCACATAAACCAGTCAGTTTTTTGCTCCGTATAAAAAATTAAAAAGCTCCTAATACGCACGGTAAGCGAAAATGACAGCAAATAAACAATGAAAAGAACACACTCAAACGAAAAAAACAAGAATAACTACTCAACTATAATTTCCTCGTTCCTGGAATATATCCTTTCAAATTCCTTCCCCATCTTTTCTACGAAATAAGTAAATTCTTAAGAAGCACTGCCAATGTCATGTTATAGTATTCCCAAAGTCGTGGACTAGTTTTAAACAAAGCAACACAAAACAAATGTCCTCCTTCGGTAGGACGAGTATACACGTCCAGGGAAATAAAAACACCAGCACAGCAGACGTGTATACACGTCAACGGCACTTAAGAGGTTAACAGCTCGGAATTATATTCTTCGTATAAGCAGCATCCTGTATCCAAAATGGATGAGAGAGTTTCATTAAATTTGGTACTTGGATTGTAAGTGAGATGCAATCAAAGGATTTTGAAAATATTCTTAGCTCAGAATTGTCCACTAGGCATCACTTTTCATTGAAAATGGCAAATTAACAAAAGAAATGAACCAATGCGAGTTGTAGAAGAAGTTTTGAACATTTACTGGATGGCTTTTTTATTACCATGGGACAGAAGGAACCACATTAAAAATAAAGAAAATAATAATGATAGATCTATGCTGAATGAAAAAAAAAACATTTTAATTTGCAGGAATAGTACAGATTATAATCAAATATCATAAATGAAGCAACTATCAATCGTGTACAGGATGATGTAATGAAAGTTCTTCAATGGTTGCCGCCGGCGTGCATTTGTAAATTTTCAAGGCTATGAACGTAGCATGAAACAACCTATTGTAACTGGCCCTATATGTATTGTTTCTTATATTAAGCGTATTGTAGTTCTTCAATTAAGCCAAAGCTACAACACTTACGATAAACTAGATTTTTAAAGAGGTCCACTATAATCACAAACATTCCAAGATATTTTTCTTCTCGTACTGATGGAAGTTAATGCCTTTTTCTAGTTTTAACGTTTACTTGAAAATAAATCTTGCTTTGCATTGCTCAAATCATTTAAACCATTTGTGTAGATCATTTGGTTTACTAAATTTGCCATTTTTCAAGCATAGCATCAACTAAAGAACATTTTTTAAAACCTCTTGACCACACCTATTATACAGTTCATATATCAAATTTATTGGCAAATCGTACGTTCTTTTCAGCCTCAGGATGCTTTTTAGGGAGGAAGCTTAATGATAACGACGTATTATAAATACAGAGAGAATAGTTTCGTTTCAAAATTAATAGCGCTCTCAACGGTTGAAATTATTTTAGAAAAGTGAAACAAATTTATTGGCATTTATTCGGGCAATTTTCATTTCATACTGATAAACGTAGTAATTTCTATGTATTATTTATTAAATGCCTGGTCATTGATCATCAGGTCATTAGGCAACGAGGTCTTCAATATTTCCTTAGAATTCAGTCCAAATTCTTAAGTGCAGAGCATACATCAAGATGAGCATTTGTTCAGAAGCACTAAAAACACAAAAAGTCAGGTTAAAACGAAACAAATGAGCACAAAGGCAATCATGTCCAGTCAACAATCTAACCTCACCCACAGCAGCAGCACGAGGCGAGTCCGAGACACAGTTAGCTTTTAATAGCACCCACCATGATTTAATTTTGGCAGCACTGCGGCAGCATTTCGAAAGCTTTTTTTATAAATCATATCAATTTCGAGTTTTGCTGAGTGAAGAGGCAGGTTTCTAGTAGATCTTTGGAGAATATTTGTGCCTCTTTTTGCTAAAGCTTCGCCATTTCATTTCTTCAAATGCCACAACAGGAAGGCACACACTGAAAGACAACCTTTGTCGGCACTTTGCTCAGCAGCTCCCTGCAACTCTGGACTCGGGAACTTTTTTATCTTAATAACTTGCCACGACCTGAAGGCAGATCTTGAATCCGATAAAATCACAGTCTTATCAGGAGTGAAGCTGATGAAGGACCAAATGAATGGTCTGGATTTCACCGTCATAATGAGTCGTATATGAAGTCCATTCATCAGGTGGATAGCGGGTATTAATCGTTTCCAAAGCGATGGCACGAAGAGCAGTTGGGCAAAGATAATTTTTTCCTCACGTTCAAAGTCAAATCCAATCTGACATCAAGAACTATAAACTCGAGTGGATTTATGTGAGATAATAGTTCATAGTCCTTGTCATTAATAGTATTATATTAAGTAATTCCCCTTGACGCACTGAAGGAAACCCTTCAGAGTCTTTAGAATACGTAATGTCTTAAAATCGTATTCACACCAAAAAAAAATACTTGGGAGTCTAGTAAGTCTATTGTATAGATAGCTGCATTCCACCAAATCAGGTTAGTCATTGGATGTAAGTCACAAAGTAACTGCATAGCTAGTACAGGAATTGTTTTAACAACCTCCAGTAATTGTCATCATGAGCAGTAATTATTAATAATATTAATTGTAGTACGTCAAATACTTTCCTATTTTAGTTCCAAGACTTTTTTCTTCATTCTATAAAAGTACTGCAAACTTCATAGAAATTATAATTATTGTCTCTTTTGATTGTCATAGTTGTCTCTATTGTCAGTCTCTATTGTCACAGTTGTGTTTTTGAAACTATTCAAATTTTGGTGACCACTTTAAAGAAATACACATTTTTTAAAATACATACTTCCAAATTATTTATAATAAAAAGTAAAGTTATATATTTTTTTAAAATTCTTATTATACATTTTTTTATAAAAAATATTTTTTGAAAAATCTTTTCTTCTTTTCTTATGATAACACTGCTACGAAAAAAGACATCTACTAATAAACAAGCCATTTTCATCTCTTTTTAAAAAATTTATTCTCTTCTGTTTCTGCGTTGTTACACATGCTTTTTCGTAAATAAAAGTAAGTGGATTAAGTTGGGAGCAGCAACAGAAAACAGATAAATAACAATGAGAAAAAACAACAAAACATGATGTCTGCTTTTCAGAACTGATAACAAAAAATAAAAGGACATTGTGACTTGAAATACTTATTGATTTCCAAAGATTTAAAATCAACATTTTAAATCTAGAAATCTAAAATTCTCTATACTTGTTTTTATTTCATTTTTGATTTTTGAAAACTTATATTACAATGTTCACTTAAGACATCTTTGATTCTGTAATCAGTTACAGATTGTTATGTGTATCGAAGATTTCAATTCGTTATCAAAAATGAGAATATTGATGCTGGAAAAAATCCGAATTGTCTCATTTGTGCAAACTTATTAAAATACTACACTAACCAAATATTCTTATGTTAATTTGCAAATATTATTCCTACTTTTGGCCTGAAATGACACTTTTCGGTACGTATTATTGCAACCTATTGGCGACATTTTTATTAAATGAAGCCCCTGGTTGCCAGTTCAGCTCGTACGACACGCAGGAAATTGAGATGGCCAACTTGGCGAGGTATTAATAGAGTTGGCGATTGTTGCAATAAATGTAAGTACCCATTTTGAATTGTTGATGATTTAGTTTTTTATGTATATTATTTTACCACGCAATTGATTTGAGTACTGTGATTCATCTAAATGGAATAATATCAAAAAAGAAATCATAATAATCACGTTTTAACATTGTTCTGGACGGCAAAACAATTAGTAATCCTGTGATTAAACTATGATGATTCGCAGCACATACTGCTGTATGGTTTTAATATGTTATATCAAAATACATATTTAATCTATATTTAACTTTATTAACAATGCTTCGGCTGAAAACAATATTTTTTTGTCTTTCATTAATCATTTCGAACATGAAACTTTTATTTAGGTACATAGTATAACAAACCTTGCATAATTTCAATTTAAGATCAGCTTAAAGTCCGGTCAAGTTCTTATGTACTTTTTATTTCGAAATGCAATCTAAATTTTTTTAAATTTAACTTTTAAGTGATTTTTGATGTTATGACGTCATACGATGTCATGACTCGCTCTGAATGCGAAAATTTAAGCTTTAAACATATTTTTTTCCGAATTATTACATATTTTTACTATACTTAAGTTCATTGGTTGTCATATTTTTCAATTCCTTTGTTCTTTGATAAGTAATTGGGATTAATTTTCGAATAAATAATTTTTTAAAAATTATTCTTTCAACCACTCAAATTTTGTTTTGTAGTTTTGGCAACATTCCGATAGCTAACGCGCGATAAACAATTTTTTATGTCATTGAAATACACAGGCTACGTTTCCTGATATAAATTATTTTTTAACAATATACTGATTACGGTTTGCTTGGTATTACTTATTAATTGACGGGGTTTTAAAATTAGTAAGTTTTTTCTCTATTTTAAACAATATTTTAAATTTCATTTGATGTTATTATTGAAATACAGGTTAGTTTTCCTGATATATATATTCAGTCATCAAAATGTTAAACCATACTTTTTGTTTTCGATGACTTTTTAAAATTTAAATTTGTTATAACCTTCTTAGTAACTTCTTTCCATTAGTAATTTGTTAACGGAAAACTTGGAAGTTAGTACGGTTTCCTTGGTACTTGCTTATTATTGCAACAATCCCCAACGTTCAAATAACTTTCCAAGTTGGCAACCCTGATCTCCTATGTGTTGTATGAGTTAAAGTGGCAATCATGTGCTTCATTTCATATAATGTCACCAATAGGTTCCATTTGCTTTGTCAGGGACATAGCTACCGCTGTATCAGCCATACCAATGATACAAGGCCCCCAAGTTACAGTGGCCCCAATCGGTGTTACTACAGGCTCACTAACACGGTGCTCATATCTGAAAATTGCCTCCCCCCGCAAAGGAATTTTGATACAGGACTTACTCAGAGCTGTTTTCAATTTTGTGTGTTTTTTATTTTAACCTTTTTAAGTGTAGTCAATTGGCTTCAGTACACAAAATTGCCTTGCAAAAATAGAACTTAGGTCATCATACTTGACACAAGCAAAAGCAGTGTTCGTAGTAATTACATATCAAAATGGCTTGAATACCTGTTGAGGAAGCAGGGGTTTGTAAGGTTGTAATTATTTTTGGGGTACTTATGTACTATCGCAACAATCACCAGCGTTCAAATAACTCGCCATATTGGCAATCCAATTTTATATCCGCTGAATGGAAATAATGTGCTTCATTTCTTATAATGTCACCAATAGGTTGCGATAATACATACGTACCTTTAATTAGACTGGCCGCAACACACCAATTTGGCGTGATTTCAAAATCATGCCAAAAACAATAGCGTACCAATATGAAATTAATATTGTGGATATTAATTTAGCCTTTTCTTTTATCTTTCTCTCCAGTAATCCTTAATCAATTGAATATATTTTACAATATATATTTTTGTGTTTGTATGAAACTATTTATATTGATTTAATCATATTGATTCTTCTTTTATCTATATATATAAATGTTATTTTGGTTTGTGTACGCTTCCATAACTCAAAAAGTTCTGCAAGGATTTATCTGAAATTTTGACACAACGTTGCATTTGACTCCGGTCAGGTTCTTACGTACTTTTTATTTCGAAATGCAATCTAAATTTTTTTAAATTTAATTTTAAGTGATTTTTTGATGTTATGACGTCATACGATGTCACGACTCGCTCTGAATGCGAAAATTTAAGCTTTAAAACATATTTTTTTCCCAATTATTACATATTTTTATTATACTTAAGTTTATTGGTTGTCATATTTATCTATTTTCTTTTCTTTGATACGTAATTGGGATTAATTTTCGAATAAATCATTTTTTTTTTAAAATTATTCATTCAACAACTCAAATTTTGTTTTGTAGTTTTGGCAACATTCTGATAGCTAACGCCTGATAAACAATTTTTTAAAATTTCATTTGGTGTTATTATTGAAATACAGGTTAGGTTTCTGATATATATTATTTTTTAACAGAATCAAATTACGGTTTGCTTGGTACTTACTTATTAATTTTGACGGGGTTTTAAATTAGTAAGTTTTTTCTCTATTTTAAACAATATTTTTAAATTTCATTTGATGTTATTATTGAAATACAGGTTAGTTTTCCTGATATATAATTTCAGTCATCAAAATATTAAACCATACTTTTGTTTTCGATGACTTTTTAAAATTTAAATTTTTTATAACCTTCTTAGTAACTTCTCTCCATTAGTAATTTGTTAACAGAATACTCGAAGTTATTACAGTTTGCTTGGTACTTATTATTGCAACAATCACTAACGTTCAAAATAACTCTCCAAGTTGGCAACCCTGATCTCCCATGTGTAGTATGAGTTGAATTGGCAATTATGTGCTTCATTTCATATAATGTCGCCAATAGGTTCCGTTTGCTTTTGTCAAGGACATAGCTACCGTTGTATCTTCCGTACCAATGATACAAGGCCCCCACGTTACAGTGGCCCCAATCGGTGTTACTACAGGCTCACTAACACGGTGCTCATATCTGAAAATTGCCTCCTCCCGCAAAGGAATTTTGATACAGGGCTTACTCAGAGCTGTTTTTCAATTTTGTGTGTTTTTATTTTAACCTTTTTAAGTGTAGTCAATTGGCTTCAGTACACAAAATCGCCTTGCAAAAATAGAACTTAGGTCATCATAGTACACACACACAAGTAAAAGCAATGTTGTAGTAATTACATATCAAAATGGCTCGAATACCTGTTGAGGAAGCAGGGGTTCGTAAGATTGTAATTATTTTTGGTACTTATGTACTATCGCAACAATCACCAGCGTTTAAATAACTCGCCATTTGGCAACCCCGATTTCGCATGTGATATACACCTAAATTGGCAATCATGTGCTTCGTTTCATATGATATTGCCAATAGGTAACAATAATATTTAAGTACTTTATATTTTCACAAATTATGCTTTTGCATTGATAGTTTAGTTCTTTTTATGTCAGTTAACGTTAGAGTTGTATTTAATTTTTCAATTTATTTTAATGCTTGGGATATGTATTTTAGATATTCTTTTATATATAATGCTAAATTTAATTTGTACTTATGTATTATCGCACAATCGTCAGCGTTCAAGATAACTCGCCACTTTGGCAATCCCTATTTTGTATGCGCTGAATTCGCAATCATGTGCTTCATTTCCTATAATGTCACCAATAGGTTGCGATAATACATAAGTACCTTTAATTAGACTGGCCGCAACACACCAATTTGGCGTGATTTCAAAATCATGCCAAAAACAAATAGCGTACCAATATGAAACTAATATTGTGGATATTATTTTAGCCTTTTTTATAGACTATCCATTAAGAAAATTATGCCCAATATAAGATTCACAATTGGCTGGATGGACTAGCTCTTTTTCCCCTATTTAACCAGACTGAGCCACAGCAACGCGTGGCAGGGTACAGCATAAAAAAAAGATCGCACAAAAATGGCACAAAACAAATCACACAAAATAAAATTGCATAAATAAGGACTGCACAAAAACAGGTTCTACTGTATTCAGTTTAATAATTTCTTTCTTAGAAAACTTATAGGATTCTAAAATATTATAAATATTTTATTTAAATATATTCAGTTTAATTTCTTTCTTTATTCAAGTTCTCTGTTGGAATTTATTTGCAAAATCATAATGTAATCGGCAAAAAAATGTGTGCTACCTTTCAAGAAAGACCAAATAAATATTTCGAAATATGTTTTAGCAATACTAGTAAAAGCATTTTTATAACATTCATAACTATATTTTATTTATGAAATGACGTTGTAATATCCTTCCATAAAGAAAAATAATTTCTCAATGGGCAAACGTTTAAACATGAGTTATTTATTACCTTGCTTATAAGTATATGAATTTTATAGCGATACATATAAGATACAATCTAGTTCGTTTCATAATAAAACAGCGAATGATTCTCTACGATAAGCAAATACATATATACAGAATAAAGCAAATTTTTCAGAGAAAGAGATATCACACATCTTTCTCAAAATAAGATACTAATGAGAAAACTTGTGAAATTCTATCAATGAGCCGAGCGAATAGATATGAGGACACAGAAAGGATTCTATAATTCAGAAATGTGAAAAGAAGAAAAAAGATCTTCCAAAGCAAAGCTCTGAAGAAGGGCTTAGAATAAATTCGACGAAATAAAATGCCCTTATATTTTTAGGAAGACACATTTAGCTATACTCATAAGAATATGTTTCGGGATATTTCTATGAGAGAATAGAAATATCGTTTTGATATTCAAATTGAACAACTTTTAAATTTTAAGTATGGATTTTGATAAATTCGTATACAATTTCATTTATTTGTTTGCTAAGATTTTGCGTCAGCTTAATATTATATAGAATGGTCGTTTGGAATCCATAGCTGAAAAAACACATGCTAAATTAAAAGTGGAAAAGTTTCGGAGGAATTCTAATAATTTTTATGTTAATATTGCAGAAACATTCAAAGGTTAATTGTCGCTTACGTTTTTAAATTTTTTTATTTTTTTTACTCGTGGTAAAGTACAATTTTGACAACGGGATCTTTTATCAAAATATAGCTTGTACTTTAACTTATTAAGGTTCTATCAAATGTGTGGCTACGACCTTTCAAGTAATATAAAGTAAAACACACACACACTTTACCGAAGAAGCTGGGGATATTATAAATTTAGATGTTTATGTTATATTCGTACCAAAATAGATGACAAAGTTTGATGGTTGATGCATCTTACTTTATTTTCTTATGTAGAACATTAACAAACAAAGAATATATGTACTCAAACAAAACTACTTGTAAGACCAAAAAAAAAAAAGATGGTTTTCAAGGTGATTCAATCAGCTTTAAACTTCCAGAAAATTCTAGTCTTCATACAAATTGATGCAACCGGAAGTATCTAACTCAAAATTTAATTATTACGTGAAGTCCTTGAGGGCGCAGGACCATTATAGATTAAAAAGCCCTAAATGGAAGATTAACGTGAATTATTACATATATATGTTACCGGCAAAGTATGAAATGCCGGCATTCTATACAATGCCGGACGTTTTTAGGCAAAGTATGAAATATGAGATTTATTACATACCTTGCCTAGTCATTGTATAGAATGCCTAAAGCTATTTAGGCAAAGTATGAAAAACTGTCATGATAGGGATATTATATCAGTGACTTACATTCCTAAAAGTACAAATGTTATTCTGACGAAATAATGAGACATTAATTAAAAAAATTATTGCTAAATTGCAATTTCGCATATACTGGTATTAAAATTCCTTCAGTAGTTCCAAGTTGATAGAAATCATCCTATTTCTCACTCATTACAAGTGCCAATATATTGGCATTTGGAAAAAAATCAAAGTTTTGTACTACAATACCTTTTTTTTAAAATAATTTTCTGTTTTTTCTGGCAAGTTTCACATAGGTGGATGTACAATTCAATATCATAACGTGTAAGATTTTTGTATTTGTTTGAAAGTTCTTTAAGAATTCTATCACATCCCCAGAATCCGGAATTTAATTTTGCTTTTGGCAAATTAAATTCCTAGAACAAGTTCACATCGTCAAACTGGGTGTTAAAATTACCGGTGGCTATTGGTATTAACCTACATGGTGCCTTACTAAAAAGGGGTATCAACACCTGAGGAATGTACTAGGCTTGAAAATGGTAAAAATACCAATCTGCAACCCCATTGGGGGGGGGGATCTGTGACGTAATACTGTATAGCAGTTCTTCCCAACAGTTTTCTCTTCCGGATAGGTCAACGTTTGATAATTTTACGGCAGCTCACTGAGGGTGGGACGTTGATTATTTATACTTTAAATTGTTTTAATTTTATAATTTAATTGTATTTAAACATGCCTTCAGAGTAAAATTCAGTTGCACCAAAAATAATTATAAAATGATTTTACATAAAATATAAAGTGATTTCCAAGGAAAGTCGCACAAACACCCCAGTAAATATAATGGAAATAATTTAATGCTCTTTGAGTGGCTTGATACCCTTTGATCCATGGACCAAGGGTTGGGGACCTCTGTTTTATGGTACTAACGCCTTCTTTAACAGTTTAAATGAATTTACTTTTATTTTACGAAAACATCACATCATAGTTATTCAGCAACCAATAGTCCCTGGGTTCCTTCTTAGTAGTCATTTTAGCATTTTTTAGATCAGTTATTAACTTCTAGTAAGTAATTTCAGTTAAGAAAACTTTTTTTATTTGGAGCATCAACTCGAATTTTGGGAATTTAGCCGTTGAATAGTTGTTTTATGTCTCTGGACCAGGGGATGGCAACCTTTTAGCTGTTGCGTGTCAAACCAATCTACCAATATGATTGAGTGAACATAGTAGAGCATTTTTTAAACAATTCAAAAATTTATAAATTTGTTGAGTAGTGCAAAGTGTCCCTGAGAATTGTACCGCGTGCCACATGTGGCACGTGTGACATAGGTTGCCAACCCTGCTATAGACCATGGAACCTTCTCTAACACAATAACTTGCTCCTCGATTTTCACGTAGCACAGGAAAAAACCAATTTTTTGTTGAACAAGTTTAAGTAAAATTGAGTATTTTGACATTTCCGAACAAACAGCAATGTACAACTAACAGATTCTGAGCCTGAGACACGCATTACAAGTTTTATGTCTTGCCAATTGACAATATTCGAAATGAATTTAGATGTATTTTATACTTTGCCGGTTTCTCATTAGGCATTCTATAGAATGCCTAGGCAATGTGTGAAATAAGAATCATTTCATACATTGCCGGCTAGATTTAGGCATTGTATAGAATGCCTAGGCATTCTATAGAAAGTCGGATTTCATACTTTGCCGGTAACATATATACCATATTTGTTTGTAATCAAACCATCGTCGATTCTAAGCAACACCCAAAATTCTCGACAAGTTATTGTGAAAAATGAAAAATAGTTTAAAATTGCTTGGCGATAACCAAATTAAGAAATTTAAAAAAAATTTCAAATGAGTGCTAATAAGAACGGACTATTCAGTTTCAGTTTTTTTACTTATATTATAAACTTTTAAATGCATACATGAAACCGTAATAGCTCTAATCGCCCCATCCAACGATTTTTCCTTCGATTCTAAGCCGCACCTAATTTTCAGTAGCATTAACATTGAAAAAAAGTACAGCTTAGATTCGAGTAAATGCAATATATATATACATATATATATATATATATATATATATATGTATATATATATGTAATATAAAAATAGATGTTTCTTTTCGTAACATTTAATATAAATGATTCAAGATGAATGCCATATTTCGTCAACCATTTCCTTCCAGACACTAAACCTTCCCCGTAGACTTAGTAACGTCTCTGTCTAGAAGCACAGAACCAGTAGGGTCCTGGAAAACCCATAAATCACGGGCTTGGGGACGGGATTGTTCGCTACTTCTTCCTACTTTCCCTATTTAAATATCATTCTCCCCCAAAGTCGGGACTCCTTTTTTTAACTCTCTTCAGCATACCAATAATAGCAACATGATTAATTTAGATTCTTATGATGCCCATGAAAAACTAAAAGGCCTAGGAGAATTCTCCTAGATTCCTACAATTCTCCATAGCATCTCAGTTTCACGCAATAAAATTTTTTATTGCACAATTTCTAAATTCTTAACTTATTTCATTTCAGTATTTTTATTTTTAACTTTAATTCATTTAACTTTTAACTTTTTATTTCACTCCTAACTTTAAAATGCAAACTGGGCAAGCTCCACCCACTTTCCCGATTTTAACTTTTTCAGACCCCAGGACAGCCAATAGGAGTCATTTTCCTCACCCCCCCAACATTCAAACAGAGAGCAGCCTCTCAGCTCTCTCCCACGCAACTTTCTCAGCAAGAAATCCAAGAGAACTTCCATCACCATAGGCATGCCTACCGGACTAGTCCTGACAACCAACCGCCAAGACGTATCTCGCAGACGGAAAAAACACACATTCCCAACTTCCACATCATAGAAATCCAGATATGGGATGGAGGGCTGCTTCGCAGCCCATATGCCCACACAGATTCGCCGCAATCAACAGCAATCAAAGTCGGGACTCTTATGCCTGCTAGAAAGCTTTATAACACATTCTTCCAGTGATCTCCCTACGAAGGAGAGAAACCCCATAATTTGAATAAAGATCTTGAATTCCATAGTTGTTGTTACTGGGTCGTTGAGATATTTCATATATATATATTTACGATATACATAAAACATAATTCTTAGAGAAACAAAAATTTGAAATTATTAGAACCTTAGAATACAAAATACCATATCAAAATATCAATAGCGTATCTAAAAATAAAAGTAACAACGTTTGAAAAGAAAATAAGAAATTTTTAAGTCAAAAACTTTATAAAATAGCCAAGGGCAATCTAGGACTTGAGTGAGTTTAAACTAGTTTGATAGATCCAACCTTCCTCCTATTGCAACTTGGTAGCCCCCCCCCTCCCAATCTAAAAATATCCAAGCTCTCAAAAATTTAAAAAGTTAACGCTTCCAAAATTAAGTAATTAACCATCGCCTTTTAAATGGTATTATGACATAAAAAGGCTTAAAATTCCAAAACAACTAAGTGCATAATTTAACTGAACCACCAAACATCAACGAAAATGCACCCACCATAAAAATAGAAATGTATAAAATCTTTAAAAATTGAAAGTTAATTTTAATAAACCAGTGCATTCACCACCAATTCAGATTTATTTTAGTTCCTAAATCACATAATTAATATAATTGAGATATTTCCATCCTATAAATCAGTACTCATAATTTTTATACTTGGTACCACACTAATAAGTGATTCCAGCTCTCGGGGAATGAAGGTCTGCAATGGTAACTAATAATCCGCAGCCCATTTGAAAGAAAAATATGTTATAACTTTTATAGCATGTGTATTTTCTATATACATAAACTTTTCAATAATAGTTATCACGTAAGAGTTGAGTTTAACAAATTATCAATGATTTAAATGAAGTCTTAGACCAAATTTTCAAATTTAATCGCTTTAAGGCAATATGGTATCATCTTCACTATTCTTTTTATTTTTAATATTTGATAATTGGTTTTTATTAATTTCATACAAAAAAATTTAATTTGTTTCAAAATGTTTGGAAAATTTAAATTTTTTGAACTTTTTAAAACATTTTTTAAATTTCTAAGGTTTTTTAAATATGTCTCTTTACTTTCAATTTTTTCCCAATTACCTTATAATATACTACATAAAACTGTGCGTAGCTTTTTTTCTGCTGCTGCTCTTTAATTTTGTATAAATTTTTAATAGCTAAACTTCCAAAAATTCTCAAAAAAACATTAATCTTGATTTTTAAATTATACATAAAAAGTACTAAACATGTTACAGTTAATTCCATGCACAGTTTTACAAACATATATTTCAAAACATGTATAAAACATTTCAAACCCATGCTTCAATTATCAAAAAGTCTTAGGATTTTGAATAATAGTACATGGAGAAATATGTGTTTAAAGTTTTCACTCCATGAATAACATCATATAATATTCATCGAATAGTCTGAAAATTTTATGAAATATTAATTAGCTTATTTAAAACTGCTTACCATAAAGAATTGCACAAATGGAGAACAATTAAACAGTATCCTGCCATAATGAATACATAGAAGAAAACGTATGAAAGAACAATATTTCATAAAACTTTATCTTAATAATTATAAAAAAAATACACACACACTTCAGAGCTGATTCCATGCTCAGAGCTAATGCACAACATGTACAAAAGATGTTTATGCCTACAATTTTTTATTTCCATGATTTTTTAAATGCTTCACATATTAAATATTGTGCATGAATGAAATCAAATCAAATAACAATTTATAGGTAGAATATATGAAAATCTAAGAACTGCATGTGTGCATTTGTTTAAATAAATATCTTAAAATATTTTAATAATAAAAGCGTCAAATTTCACACACATTGTATATATATATATATTATATATATATATATATATATATATATATATATATATATATCACCAAAAAATATATATAAAACTGGGAGGGTTTTTCTATTCTTGCGAATTAGATTTTTAATTATCTGAGTTATCAAAATGAGATTTAGTATTTGTGCTTTGGGAGAATCCGTTTTGAAATTTTAATTCCATTCATAATAATATTATAAAAAGCACGGACAACTTATAAATCTTAACAAAATCCATTTGCTTTTCAATAAACAATTTACAAACTAGAATTTTTGCATGAACTGCACAATTCTTTCTTGAAATGATTTGTCACTGCATATATAATGTCAGTCTCATTTACCCGCGGGAGAAAAATAATTAATTCATTATTTATCAGGCTCTTTTCTAGCAGATAGTCTGAAATGTGGGCGTGGTAGTTCCTGTCCAGCATCAAATATTGCTCCATAACTTGATAAAAAATGCAGGTAAACTTTTGAAAGTTTGCAGACATGTTTATAAAGATTCCAGGTATCAAATAAGTCAACAAAAAAATTTTCGATAGTTTGATGAATTTTAGGGTACCATACCATTTTAAACATAATGGAGTTGCTTAAAGCATATTATGTATATTTGAGCAAAAATAATAAGAGTAATTAAAAAAGTAATATTACATGTAAGATAATATTGAAGTTTTTCATCAATATTCAACTTCCCTAAGAACTCGGTGACATTTTGTGAATCTAAAACTCTTTTAGTATCCCCTGCAGTTTTCTTCATTTACATATTAATAGTAAATTCTGAATAAATTTCTTCCAAAAACATTCAAAAATACATTTTGGGAAGAAATATTACCCCGCTTTATATGTGCAATTATTTAAATTAATACACAGACACGTTTTTAACTTTTATTTCATATTTTTATTTTAACTGTTAAATTGGATGCGTAAATATATATGATAAAAACTTCAATTTCTTTTTCTTGTCTCAAAAGAGAATTAATGGAAACAAATCTACATTTTTATTTTAAACAGTCTTGTTCATATTTTCCACTATATGAACGTAATACTGGTACTACTGGCCAGTATATGTCCTTAATTATTATTCGAGATATGCAAATTAAGGAAATTAACCATTATCCATGAAGTTAAAATAATTATACTATCATATGATCCTCCAAAAACTTTTACAAAAAATATGAAGGCATTTTTATTCCAAAAGAAAATTTCCTTAAGCTATTCAATCAAATAAAATATACCATTGAATTTTAAATTCCTCATAATAATGTCACTCAGGATTAAAGATATAAAAAAATATTAAACTAAACACGAGATTATATAGGGAAATCGATTGAACGAATGGGTGTTAAAATATTTCCTGCGTGTTACTGATTTGGCTTTTCAAGAATGTGTTTCGAATTTTTATTTCCCAGTTAAATGCATTATAAGTCTAGAAATTTTATTATCCGTATATAATTAGGTAAGTATAGTTTCACTGAAAAGAAATATGTTTGCAAATTATACCAATCAATTTAATCCTGGTGATTGAAAAAATTGGGCTTAGTAAAAAAAAGAACTTACTTTATTTTGTTAAGTAATTGAATCTGGTGTCGATGCCTTGCTTTAAGAGTCTCCCTACGATACTAAAATATTATTCTATGGTGAATTCTTAAATGGAACAGCTAAGCTTAGGAGTTCTACGTTTACATTTGAAAACTCAAAAAGATTTATATTTATAATTAGTTTATTAAAATCAAATAAATCGCATTCAAATTTATTCAATAATTTATTTTAAAGTTTTCGATATATGTCAAACATTTTTGTTTTTAGTATTAGGTATATATTAATTGTCTAAAATGTGGCATAAAACCTACTTTATCTAGAAATGAAAAAAATAGTTAAACATCAGTACCAAATTATGATTATTATTCTATATCAGGGGTCGGCTACCTATGGCACGCAAGCCTCATGTGGCATGTGGTACAATTCTCAGTGGCAATCTGCACCACTCTAAAAATTTGTCAATTTTTGAGTGGATTTAAGTTGACAAATTGGTAATGGACCTTAATTGACATACATCTTCAAAATTACGGAATTATAAAAGAAATCTGAAAAACAACTTCCAAGATAAATTTACAGCTATTTTGTAAATTTATTAATAAATCGTTGCTGGAGAGATTTAATTGTTAAAAGAGAAAAAAAAATTGTGTACTTGTGTACTCTGATTTTCTGATTTGGTTCTACATATCTAAGTAAAAAAAAATTACCTCAAATGAAAAATATGTCCAGTCTGTAATGAAATTGTTTAACAATTGAATAAGCAGAATCGTGTCTAATAGCAAGTCATAAATTATACCCCTGATTTTATGATGTGAAATTATAGCGCTTTAAGCACTAGGCTCGAGTTAAAATTTTTATTTATATTTTTATGTTACTATAATGGAGGTAAATACTTCTATTTTATGTTGTATATTTCTTATTTTAATAAGTATGTTTAAAAGTACATAATACAGCGCTTCTCAAACTTTCAACACTTGTGACCTCTAATATTCAATCATAATTCATCGCGCCCCCCTTCATTCAATAACATTGTATTGAATTCGAAAATACGATGCTTTGATGCTTAAGCTAGAATATGACTTTAACCTTTTTAGTGCGGCCGGCGTAAATAAACGTCTCGCTCAGCCAAAGCGGTAATTGCCCCGGACGTGTATATACGTCTTTTTAAGGTGCATTACTGTCCATAAAAGTATCCAGAAGGCTTTGGAATGCAAGAAAAGGACCTTGACAATATGCTTGAGAAGGATTTACTTATTTCAGATTATTTTCGTGTTTATTCCTTTCCTTCAACCCCTCCCCCCCTCCTCTAGTACATCACATACGCGTACCTACGTGGAAAACAGTTGGCGTTAAAGAGGGTTTTAGTCGGTAATTAAGGGACTAATTATAAACCGTACTAATTATCAAGATAAGTGTTAACACTCTTCTGTATATAATATTATATATAACAATCCCATGGGGTCACTGGTCATTATTAAACTTGTTCTTGTTCATTTATAAGCGTATTATATCAGCGTAAATATGTATTTATTTTTTATTATGTCAGAAAGTTTTTTTGTTTCCTTTCAGTAAATTAATAATTTTTTAATCATCTTTTGTTTTCGACTTTTTAAAATGCTCACGCCCCCCTCGTAGAGTTATCACGCCCCTGTAGAGGGGCGCGCCCCCCAGCTGGAGAAACCCTGGTTTTAGCATGGGTAAATTTTTAAAATAAACTCATCAATTTCTCCAGATAGCTTGCAAAAGATCAATGATTTATTCGAGAAAAAATCGCAATTCTGGTGACAAAGGATATACGAATATGTACAAAAAGTTAAAGGCAGAATATAATGTAGAATTATGTGATGAAATATGGATCAAATTTCTCGGACATATATATATACTTTTTTCCGAAGTACAATCTTTTTTGCGCACTCGTATCCATAAAGTAATTTCAAAGGCTTTGGAATACAGTAAAAGGACATTCATAGTCTTTGAGAAGGATTTAATTATATGTATTCCTTTTCTTCCCTTCATAATACATCACATACGTAGCATACATGGAAACGGTGGCATTAGGGAGTGAATGGCGTAACTTTTGATCGGCAGTTAAGAAATTATTTATAAGATATTATTAACAAAATATCAAATTTTGTTAATTTTTGCATATAAATTTAGACATGTGACAAACCCGTGGAGCCACTGGTAATTATAAAATTTGTTCTGAACTTAGAGTGTTGTTCAATTAATTATAAAATACATTGTGCAGTACTGATACATTTATAAGTGTATTATATCAGTGTAAATGTCTTTCTTTTATTAGGGCTGATTGTATTTTGTTTGTTTGCTTTCGATAAATTAAAAAATTTTTAAAATATTATTTTGTGTTTTCGACTTTTCAATATGTTCGAGCTACATTATTGAATTCTTTTCTCTAACTCTGAATGCATTATCGCTGGAATCCAACTGTTTCAAATATGTCCTACAGTGTGCACACTGAATCCCATCGGTAGATCGGTTTGGCACAACAAAGCTTAAAAGGTTGCCAACCCCTGTTCTACACCGCTGGCCACCGTAAATGGAACACCGAGAAAGACAAGAGATAGCACAGCAAAATTTATTTTGTAGATAACATGTTGACCAAGTATCAAATGATTAAATTTATAGACTTCTGTGAAGTGTGGTTCCTGCCAGAATCAGTAGCCAGAGTAGCCACCATTGTTGGAGATCACCGCTGCCACACGCCTCGGCATTGATTCAAAGAGATTTTGGATGTGTTCTTGGGGTACAGCAGACCACGCAGCTTCCACACGTTGCCAAAATTGATCTGGTGTGGCAGCTGGGGTGTAATTTGGGTCAATCGTTGAGCAACCATGGACCACATGTTTTCTATCGGTGAAACATCCGGAGAGCGAACCGACAAGGGAAGCAATTCTATCTGGTGATTGACGAAGAAACTTTAGACAATACGTGCCACGTGTGGTCCAGCATTATCCTGTTGAAATAAAGCAGCGGCCAAGCCCTGAAGGTAAGGAAGGACAACTGGCTACAACACCTCGGAAATGTAGCGCTGGCTGTTTAAAGTACCGGCAATGCGTACTAGAAAGTGAGAGAGTGATATCCAATACCGCCCCATACCATAATACCCGATGCAGTACCAGTGTGGCGGTGCATAACGCAGCTGTTCAGCATTCTCTCTCCACGGTGTCTACAGACTCGAATCTTACCATCGTGGTGTTGCAGACAGATGCGTGACTCATCAGTAAGGACAACTTCATTCCATTCTGCCGCCCACATCCTTCTTTCATCGCACCTTTGGCGGCGGAGACGTCTGTGGTTCGGCGTCAAGGGTAGACCAAGCAATCAACGTCTTGAGGACAGACCACTCTGCTGTAAAGGCGTCGAATGGTACGCGCAGATACTGAATGATGCGTTACAGACCCAATGTACCGTGCTATGGTTCGTGATGTGACTGAGCGATCCGTCACTGCCATGAGCACAATTTGCCTGTCCTCACGTGAAGTGGTGCACTGAGGTGGATGCGATCGACCATATCGGTCCATCGTACCCTCCTGCTTCCAAAGATCACATATCCGCATTACAGTTGTTTGGTTCCGTCCAACACGACTACCGATTTCCCTGAAAAATAATCCACAATCTCGGTAGGCCACTATCCTTCCTCTGTCGAACTCGGATTCTTGATCAAAATTAAACGCTGTTTTCTACGAGACATAACTGATCGTTTTATGAAAAAAACACAATAAAAACACAATTGCCGAACTTGAAATCGTCGAAATATCCAAGCCTTAAATAGCGCTTTGAGGTGGAGCCACAAGCGTGCGTGATGTGTGTCTGCGGTGAAATTCTAATCATTTTCATATCTCACCTCCGCTAATGCATGTTGTAAATTCCATGTTATTTGCGTGCTTCCTTCAGGGTGTTGTATTTACGGTTGCCAGTAGTGTATATCATATGTAGCACATATTAAAAGATCCTTTCTTTCCATTAAAATAAATTCATTTTCTGTTACACTATAAAATGTGTTGGCTTTCTACAACTTTTTATAAAAAATTTAATTTTAAAGGTCTTTTGGATTCGTATGATAAAGAAAGCGAAACATGGACTATTAACCTGGTTTTAATATATTTCGAGGACAGTGTATGATAACACTAGGCAACAAAAAACAACTTTTTGTCTGTTTCCTAGTTTTAAATAGCCTATTCTTACTAACTTTGGGTTGAAAAAAACGAATATGCAAATGAAATTTATTTATTAGCTCTTGTTTTTAAGATATACCACAACCCATCCATCAATTTATTGGTAAATTTGAAGAACAAAACATTACTAACTAATACATATATTACAATAAGTCATGTTTCAAGAAACCGTATTCATATCAGAAATCAGAAGTATTTTTTGTTTATTTCCTGTGAATATTTCCTTTTGAATTGCCTCTTGTATATCTTAGCCCGAGTATCCCTTGTAGGCCAGCAGTAGTTTGCCGAGCATTGATTCATCCCGACTACCCAGATATATACGTTCCATTGCTGTGATATCTTGATGAAACCTTTCACCGTGTTCATATCGCTTACAGTTCCACAGTTTTTAGGGTAAAAATCAAGATGGGAATGAAAAAAGGGATCTTTAGAGACATTGCATCCTGGGTCAAGAGCATTTTGTAGGAGTTCTTTCACCAACTGTGGATCGTTCTCATCCTTTTTGCTGTCTAATAATCCTTAAACCACACTTATCTTTGAGACCTAAATATAGTTGAATTGTTGATTTACCTTGAGTTGTAAGACGAAAAACAGCGAATATCACTTGAATCGTGCACTATTGTCTGTTCTTTGTTTTACAAATGCTCTAGGTTAGACTCAAAACACACCTGAAGAAAGGTGGCGCGGTTACAAACCTTTCGTTGAAATAAAAATCGATCCTGAGGCAAGAGCTTCCATCTACCCGCTCAAATGAACATCAAAAAGATTATACACAGAAAGTAAAGATGAGTAAAAATACAGCTATTTATGAATATGGAGTTCTGATTCTTGAAAACAAGAGCTAATATGAAGTTTTTATGATGATTTTCATGTTTAGCAGACGAAAATATTTCATAATAAACTATTTTTGAGCCGAAATAATCTTGATGTTGCCTAGAGTAATCGCATTTAAATAATGTCACATTCTGAAGGTCGCGGGTGTAAGAGGGTTCGGAGTAGAAGCAGACATAATCTTAAAAGTAGATACGTTTATTTATCTATATATATATATATATATATATATAACACCTTTATGAATTATATATATATATTGCCTAACTTTGGGAAAAATCTTAAATCCTAATACTTAATCTAACTTGTAAAAGTTATTCAAAATGATTCATCTTAAGCCTCCTTATGATATCTCCTTATGATAGTCATTCTCAAACCACAATAGATCAATCAGTTCCAATGTTGTTTCCTTTTACAAATCACAGTGGATTCTAAGATGAATATTCATTTTAAGACCCCGCTACTTCCCAGTCGCAATTCGCTTTCTATTATTCCCAGCTGTCAAGATTAACGATTAACCCCACACAAACAAACCTCAGGGTTAAAACAGTATTTACATTTGCATAAAATCAAGACATCTCTATGGAAAGCGGTTTTTATCTAAAATCACAGTTAAAGAATAGTCTCCCCAGGACGATTAGTAGAAGAACCACGAATAGAACCTGTTGCAATGTCGTTATCCCTAGAGCAGAAAATTTCCTAGATTGTTTCTGATAAAATGTTTAACAATAAATTGGAAGTACATTCATAAATCATTCCGTAGTCAACTAATTCACAAAAATGAAGATTAGCACAATATAATATATTAAAAAATGTTTATAGTACGAATATATATATATAAGCTAAATATAAACATAGTGAATAATCCTACAAATCAAAGAATGGAAAAATAATAGATTTGATAACCAAGAACAACAAACCAAAAAGTAAGTAAACATATAAAAGTCAATTGACCAAAATGGAAAACCATTATGTTTTATGTTTTCTAGAGATGCCTTGACTTAGGTTGACGAAGTAAGTTTTAGCTTGCCTTAAAGGATTCTAACCTTCTTCTTCAGCAGAAAATTTTTGAATAATAGTCCAAGAAGTATTTTAGAAAAAAAAAACAAGTTCCAAAAAGGAAGTTGAGCTTAATAACAGCACGTGTAAGCTTATATTAGTCGAACAACAAACTAACCTAAGAGGAATGATTGTAATCTGAGAGGAACAATTGTAAAATTGTTCAAAGCAACATAATGGTACACACAATAATCCAACATAAATTCCATAACTTACCGATCTCTCTCTCTCTCTCTCTATATATATATATATATATATATATATAGTATATAATAAAATAACAAAACAAAATTATACAACCCACAAAGCTAAAAGATAGAAACCAGATTTTAAGAAACGTAACTATAAAATAAATGATGAAATTGAATATTGTACGAGATTTAAATAAACGTATGTATAACAGGAAACAGAGTTACAACTTTAAAATGGAAGAAGCCAAAGGAATCTATGGACTAAAATGGAGACCTATTATGATTTTTAAAGCTGTTGTTGAATTAGAGCCAGCAAAATTAGGGTTTAGTACACTTTATGGATCCACCTTCCCCGTACAGCAGAAATTTTTGACATAATAGAAAAAACAGAGCCATGTTGAAAAGTTAGGCCTAAAACTAACACACATGTATTTTGCATCAGACAGTAAAATAAAGTAAAATATGAAAAGAAAGGTTTCTTACAAATAGATTAATATAAAAAGTTATTTTGTTAAGGAAAAATTAATCAAAAACTTATATATATATATATATATATACCTATACAAGTGATGTATATATGTACAATATGCCTATATATATTCTGTAACGTAATAAACAACATTTTAAGTGTACCATATCTGAAATATTTCCGGCTATATATAAAGAGTATCTGATTCCATTCTAAAACGTATCTTCACTCCAAAAGTTATCTTTATTTTAAACTCTTTTCCGGAAATGTAGAAAAGATGGAGATACATTTTAACGATTTCATTGAGAGAATGAGAGGGAGAAAAAGAGAGATGAAAGATTTGGACTTTATAAGTTCAATGCAAATCAGCAAATAAGAAATAATATTAGGATAAATTTAAAAGCAGTGAGAGGGATTTGCGAAAAAAAAATAGTTTTTAATTTATTTCTCCTTTAACATGAGGTAAGTTTTTAGAATTAGTAGAATTCAGAGTAATTAAATAAAATTGATTTAAAAAAACCTTACTTAAGAAATATGCAAGTAGTTTAATTCTAAATTTTAATAGCCTGAGGAAATAAAGATAACTTGCAAATTGGAAAACAATATTAGCTTTAATTTATGTTTATTAGTAATACAATAACGTGTTTTTTCTATACCTCATATAGAAAAAACTCCTCGTTTTATCTATGCTTTACCCATACATATAATTTATGAACACTATAGATAAAACAACATTTACAGCCATTTAACGTTGTTGGTATGAATAGTCGGACCTTTATAGGGCAATGCATCAAGAAGATCGTGATAATCAAGTTGATGTATTCAGTGCCAATGTGTAACTAATGCAAATTGCATCTCTTGAAAACAGTAGCACTAGTAATCTCATTATAAGAACCAAAAATATCTGCAGAGCGCAGATAGAAAGAATAAAATATCAGTTCCCGTACCATATACGGGCAAACCAGTTAAGAGGTCAGTTAAACCAGTTAAAATGTCATTGAAATTTTAAGTTCCTGCTCCACTTTTTTTGTGCAATATTATCTATTTTTTAAAACTTATTACTTAAAATTCCTTTGGAATTAAATTTTAAATAACTTTAAAACAAAATGTATTTACTTATTGGATTCCCTTTTATGATAGAGTTTCTTTAAAATTATGTATCGGATTTAAGAAATATGGTTGCTAATGAGCTTGTGCTATAAAAATGTCAAATATTTCGGTTTCAAGACGTATTAAAAATTTAATTACAAAAGTGAAATTAAAATCAAATCAACTCAATTTCACAAAATAATTATTATGTTATTAAGAAATAAAAATAAGCTTGTTCGAAGATAAATATTCAATGCAATTAAACTGAAAGAAAACCCTTTTCATAGTATGCTATAAATATAAAATTATCATATATCAAGTAAAACTTCTTTTCCAAGAAATAAAATTAGAAATTGAATTCTTCGACGGAATTGAATAACCCGTTGAAGCGAATTCTGTCTTAATCGAATTTGTTAAATTACACTAGATGAAAACAATTATTTTCTGTTGAGTGGTTCAAGTTTCAAAGTGTTATGATATCATATGTATTATGACAGAATCTGAAAGAAAATAAAATTGATAACATTTTTCATTCTGTTTAATGTAATTTTTTTTATTGCATTTTATTGGATAACGTGAAAAAAAACCAAGTTTTGCTTTCCCATTTGAAATAGAAAAGTTCGGAAATTTTACTTACGTTGAAATACATTAATTCACAGAGGAATAAAAAATAATATTTTTTTAATAAATAATTTAAGAAAATTTTTAATTGATTCTGTTTTAATATCTCACCATTTATTCCGTTTGGGTGGCGTAGTTAGTTAGGCGTTACCTTTGTACGCCAAAGTCAATAGATTTTCATGATGCAAAAAAAAAAAAAAAAAAAAAACGACAGCGTCCATCTTTTATGATTATGCGGCATGAAGAAGATCTGTAGAGAGTC
>BMAO01035238.1:0-11956 GCA_019973975.1 Trichonephila clavata
TTCAAACAATTATGAAAGTATACAGATTATTTTTCGTTTAATATCAGTATGTAATACAAAATATTTTCTAAATAAATATTGTACTAGTATAATATGAAGTACAAATTACTTTTCCTTACAAAGAAAATATTATAAATTTCGAAATTGTTTTTTTTTTATTTTCACAAAAATAATTCTAATAACGTGCACTGATTTTCTTCTTTTTCTGGTTATACATAAAAATGTATTTTTCATATAAAAATATCATTTAAGTTTTCATTTCTTTTTTTAGTGAATCGAGTAACATAAAAATTAAAACCCAATGTAGGAAAAACTAATTGATTCTTCACAAGGTGTTGTCGAATTTGTCCAACAAATTCAGATAGAGAATAGGATGCTTCAAAAGCACGAAAAATTGGCGTAAACGTAGGGTCACACATCCCGTTTAATTGGTGAAAATCGTGCAAATATTTATGAAAGATGTGAGAGACATCGAGGGGAGGCAAAAAAAAAACAATAAGTAGTAAATACATCATTTCACGTCAAGCAAATTACAATATAGACCAGAGGTTCCCAAACTTTTTTGTGTCATAGACCCCTTGCCATATTTTTTTTTATTTGGGGTACACCCCCCCCCCTTCACTTAATTAATATTGAATTTTTGTAAATTTAACAACTTAAATGTCTTTTTGACTGCTGGTCTACTACTTTAAATGAATTAAATTTTCTAACTGTAATGAAGTATAATGATTAAAATTTAAAAACATGTTAAATAAATTAAAAGTTAATTAATACATTAAATAAATGTTAAATAAAATAAATAAACGAATGATTTTAAAGGGAGGTATGTCTGGCACTAACAGCAACAAATTTTCAACATTTGGTTTTGATATTGCCAGGTTTAACCTTAAACCTCTTGTGTTAGTAATGTTAAGTTTTTCTTTTTTTTGTTTTGGAGATTGGCAACCGCGCTGCTTTTCAGTAAGAAAAAATGTTTAAAAAACATTCTCACGATATTTCATTATTCGGGACAAATTATATAGATTTGCCTTTTTAAAGCCAAAATTGCTAATATCCGTTTCCAAACATTAAGATCTTTGTTAGTGCTTACTACGATCAGTTCCTATTGCAATGGGGTATTTATTTTCAATGTGACCATATGAATTCATTGCCTACTGGGGTATTACCATAGTCAAAGCATTCTCAAACCCGATTCCAAAATCTGAATTAAATGTTGAACGTGGGTTAAAAACGCCTGACAGATTGTGACATTCTGAGAAAATTCGGGACCTCCAGTATTATACTTCTTTTAGCTTAACTCCAAAAAGAAATGCTGAAATGGTTCTTGTTTTAATAAAATTTATGCTGTCACCTTGTAAGTAGAAATTAGACCTTTTAAATTTAGTAAATATATTTGTTAAATATAGGTAAAATTTAGTTTCCACTGGATTAAATTTTCTTTTAAATTTAAAGTCACGATCTAGTTCATATAATAAGAGCCATTATCATAGACCCCAAAATTATTTTTTTGGTGACGTGGACGCTTTGCAGGTCGTCATAGACCCCTGGGGGTCTATATAGACCACTTTGGGAATCACTGATATAGACAATACAAAATTTTTTAACGTCAGAGAGAAGATAATGAGAAGTCTTTATGAGAAAAAAAAAATGTTCCAAAGCTATGTCCTCAAAGAATCATTGTACACCTGACACCAATGGGTGAGTGAGTGAGTGATTTTGGGGTTTACTGGCGCAAGAGCCGATTTCAGCTATACTGCGCCAAACATTTGTTTTAATATCTGTGGTCTAGACGGGAAGAGAAAGAAAGAATGAATTGAATGACAAGAAAGAGGAACGAAAATAGAGAAGGATCACTAGGGTACCTGACACCAATGGACTAATGATTGCTGACAGTAACGTAACGGAATGTGTTAGGGCCCCGTGCAAAGTCAGGTTTTGGGCCCCAAGCCAGATCTTACAAAGGATACGTACTTGGCGTGAGTCAGACTTTGGGTCTTTAGAACCATGGCCCCTCCCCCAATGGGGGGGGGGTTACGTTACGTCACTGATACTGCTGAACGCTTTCAAACATACCCGATGCACAGAGGATATCTGCTGAAGCGAAAACGATCCGCGCTATGAGATCATCAACTGTATTCACTGGCGTCATACAAACAATTTCAGAAGTCTCCTGAAGAAAAAACCTAAGGCAGCGTTTCTCAAACTGTGGGGCGCGCCCCCCTAGAAGGGCGTGATAACCCTACGCGGGTGGCCCAAGCATATTGAAAAGTAGAAAACAGAAAAGATTATTGAAACAAAAATTATTAATTTACTGAAAGTATACAAACAAAATACATTCTAACATAATAAAATATAAAATACACATTTGCATTCATGTAATACACTTATAAATGTATCAATAGTGCATAATGTATTTTATTATTAATTTAACAGTACTAAGTTAAGAACAAGTTTAACAATTACCAGTGACCATATGGGCTTGTCATATATAAAATGTTTACTAAAATCTACACTTATCTTGATAATTTGTACGGTTTATAATTATTCCTGAAACTGTCGATTAAAATAGCGGGATTCACTCCCAATGCCACCGTTTTCCACGTAGGTTTGCATATGTGAAGTATTGGAGGGGATGAAAGAAATAAATATAAGTAAAGCCTACTCTGAAATGAGTAAATCCTTTAAATTACTGTCTAGATCTTTTGTAACATTCCGAAGCCTTCGGAATAATTTTATGGATAGTTTTGCCTCATAGAAGTTCGTATATCGGAAAGACGTACGTATAGAGTGTTATACAGGGGTGTTTCATAAATGATGGGAGTAACTTTAAGGGGTGATAGTACACATCAAGATGAGTAACAGTAAATAGGAAACCAAGTGTCCCAAACGTCTTCCGAAGGAGAAAGGCGCCATCAAAGTTTAGGGTCCTAAATTTCAAATGATGATAAAAAAACGGAAACATGGATCGATTCATTTGCGGTTTTCACTAAAATCATTCTTTAAATCAGTATTTTTTCTTAAAAAAAAGTTTTAAAGACAAAGTTAAAAAAAAATGTCATTAGAGGGCGCTCTAGACTTTGGAGTACCGAACAACTACCTTTTACCAGTATTTTTTTAAATTTTGTTAAATGTTTACAAAAGCTTAGATTTTAACTTGAATTTTGAGCGCAAAATTGAAACCATCGGGAGCGGTTAAGTGGTACAAATGTAACCGCGTTCAGGGGGGGGGGGAATTGAAATGCTCGTATATAATGATCAAAATAAAAAACGATAAAGCAAACTTTAAGAGGCGATATTACAACACCAAAACAAGCAACATTCATCAAAGAAATCATACTCGTAATTTTAACCCGAAGGTGATAGAGGGCGCTGAAACAGATTTCGTTTTAAGAGACAAAAAGGAAACAAAGAACATTTACGTTATAAAAAAAGTTTAAGTAGAAATGATTACAATAGCTGTTCGAAACACTGACCATTAGAGGCGATGCATGCGGTACAACGGCGAAGAAGGGATCCACGAACCCTCTGAAACACGGCAGGAGTATCGCACACCTCTCCAGCCAGCTGCCGAAAGTCTGCCGACGAGTTCATCTGCAGATTCGATAGGAGAATATGTCATTCATATGTCTCTTCAGGTGTTCCCACAAAAAGAAATCCAGGCATGAAAGATCGGGCGATCGCACTGGCCAAGGGACAGGACCACCTCGCCCAATCCATTGGTTTGGAAAGATTGCGTTTAGATAATTTCGCTCCTCTGGCGCAAAATTAGCTGGTGCTCCATCCTGCTGGAACCACATTACTCGCCGGATACGAGGGGGAACATCTGTCATCATTTCCGGCAGCACCTGTTGCAGAAAGGTAAGATTTTTTTTTCCATCCAGGCGTTCTGGCAGAAGATAAGGTCCAAGTAAATGGTCACCAATTATTTCCTGCCCAAACATTTATGGAAAATCGTCGCTGTTATGCATGCGTAGAAGACGCATGTGGATTTGCATCTGCTCATTGGGGGAATTGTGGGTGTTAAATGTACCGTCACGTATAAATGTACATTCATCTGTAAAAAGCACAGTTGCACCAAAATCGGGATTTAGGGTGTTCTTCTGCAGATGCCAGCGAGTAAAATCCATTCGACGAGGAAAATCCCTTTGAGTCAGTTCCTGGACTCGTTGGACATGAAAAGTATGTATACTTTCATCCTTTAGTACTCGCCATGTCGTGGAGGGTGATGCTTCAATTTGACTAGCCACTGCTCGCGTGCTTGTATTTGGATGATCAGCCACCATATCCAGAATTTTTTCTTCCACAGCTACCGTTCTGTTAGATTTCGCACGGCCTGCATTTGAACGTGCACCAAAAAAGGATCCTGTCTCACACAACTGTCTGTGCAAGCGCACAAATGTTTTATCATTGGGAGACCGCCTGTTGGGAAACTTTTTTCCGTACAATCGTCGCGCCTCTGCACTATTCCCATTTGCAGTTCCGTAGATGAAGAACATATCAGCCTTTTCTTGATTAGTGAAGGGCAACATCTTTCGTTATGTTTGTACCGTGATTTACACTTGCACACTCGGGTCAGAGGCTTTTATCTTAATAACAATTTGTATATGCGTTCTTCTTCCCCATATCACAAAAAATTTCATGTTCTTCCAGAAACTTGCAGCTATAACGCTTGCATGGATAAAATTTGAAGATGCTCTAACACGTTTTCGTTTGAATTCAAATCATGCATTTTCTAATCAAAGTTGATTGTTTTTATGTTGTACCATTGCCTCTTAAAGTTTGCTTTATCGTTTTTCATTTTGATAATTACATACGAGCATTTCAATTCCCCCCCCCCCTGAACGTGGTTACATTTGCGCCACTTAACCGCTCCCGATTTTCAATTTTGCGCTCAAAATTCAAGTTAAAATCTAAGCTTTTGTAAACATTTAAAAAAATTTAAAAAAATACTGGGAAAAGGTAGTTGATCGGTACTCCAAAGTCTAGAGCGCCCTCTAACGACATTTTTATAGCTTTGTCTTTAAAACTTTTTTTAAAGAAAATACTAATTTAAAAAATTATTTTAGTGAAAACCGCAAATGAATCGATCCATTTTTCCGTTTTTATCATCATTTGAAATTTAGGACCCTAAACTTTGATGGCGCCTTTCTCCTTCGGAAGACGTTTGGGACACTTGGTTTCCTATTTACTATTACTCGTTTTGATGTGTACTATCACCCCGTAAAGTTACTCACATCATTTATGAAACACCTTGTATATATATCCGGGGCATTTAACACTTTGGCTGAGTGAGATGTCTATATACGCCGGTGGCACTTAAGAGGTTTAAGTCGTACTGTAGCTTCAGCGTCGAAGTATAGTATTATTAAATTCAATACATTGTTATTGTATGGAGGGGTGCGATGAAAATTAGAAAATTATGATTACATATTAAGTCGTAAACATTGAAAGTTTGAGAAGCACTGACCTAAGCGGTTATTGTCCGTTGGGTATGGAAGTCAGGAAACAAGTGGTGGTTAAACACTGGAATCGAAAAAGGGGCTGGTGCACCATCATGCATGAACCACCTGCTTAGACACCCGCGAATTCTGCAATGCTTACTAATGAATAACTGACGGCGGTCTTACGAATGGAAAATTTGCATTCGAGATTGTTTTTCATCTCGATTGTAGTGCTCTTAAAAAATCCTCACATTTCCTAAGCTACTGTCTTCTCAGGCTCCAGACGTCTATTTTTACAATATTCGCCAATTAAACGTCTTTTGCGGCCCTCTTTTCTATAATAATTTTTAATCCTCTCCACACCTACTAACGACTCTCTCAATTTGACGGTGAATTTCAGCAATACTCTGTGTATTTAATCAAAAAAATCTTGGCTGGACTTTAAAAGTACAGCTGGCAGTTTACTTTTAGCTTAACTCACATTTTAAAAATATATATATATCAAGTTTATTTTTCTTTATTCATTTATTATTTCTTTGAACTGATGTCTGGTCTTAAGTGTAAAAGCCAATATTTTCAACAAAAAGAATACAATTAGGATTATTAAAATAAAAGGACCACCTAAGATACATTTACTATTAGTGTTATATGTTATTATGTAAATGTTTTATTCGCACTGTTTCTTGCATTTTAATAAAATATATATATTGTAGAAATATATACATTAAAATACGTTTAACGTGAAATTGCTTAAGGCGAAATATATGTTAACACGAAATAATACAACGGTCCTGACAAAGTATTATGTATTTTCATGCACTTTTTTCTTTTAACACGGAACAAAGATCGCTTAACACGAAAAGATTTCCCTTCTGGGAGAGGAAGGATACTGAAACTGAACCGTTTAATGAAATGTTGAGAAAATTTGCAAGTGAATGAAAAATATAAATGCCTTAGTTTATAAAAAGGAATGGATTGTTTATTGTATTCCAGATCATTACTATAAAAAAAGAACTGAGGATTCTACCTTAGTATTGCTTTCATTTTTCTGTTTCTAGGTAACCCACATCAAAAGGAAGACAACTTTTTTCTTAGCATGTTGAATTGTGTTCATTTTGTGATTGAATGGATTGTGAATGAAACTGAAACTTAATATCACAATACGGTTGAAAGAATAAGACAAAACTAAGTTTCAGTCTAAATAGTGAAAATTTCACCATTAAGAAAGTCTATAAAATAGTTTCAAGGAACATCTTTGTCTTGAGAGCTTTAAAAATTGTTTTCATCTCCATTTTTTACATTTTTTTAAATAGGCCAACAGAGCCTACTGTCAACTTGAGAGTTGCTGCAGTTTCTCTTTTTCAGCACCAAATCTGGAAAATAATTGTGAACATTTATGTTTCAAAAAGATTTCTTCTGAGAAATGAGAAATTAGTTTTTGTTGAAAAAAACAGTGAATAAAAATGTATTTAAAAAATATCACGGATAAAGGTTACAAAAAATATTTTGTGAAAAAACCTTCAAATTAAGATTTTTATAGCTATAAAATTTCATTTTAGTTTAAACCACAGAATTTTCAAAATTTTGCTTCAGAAAATTTATTTTCATTTCCTAGCTTGATATCGATAAATGCATTTATATCCGCTTTCGTTTCACAGATGAACAAAAATCATTATAATGCATGTTAATACCTCATGAAGAAACACAAAACATATAATTATAATACAACCTATATTTGTTTCTAAGATTATACATGTATTTCATTTAATCAATAAAACTTTGAAATAGATAAATGAAAATTTAAAAAAATTAAGGCATATATATATATATATATATATATATAGCTTTACAGAAAATGGCGAAATGATTATAAAAGAATACTAGCAGCTAGAGGTATTCATATCGAAATATTTTGCCAAATCCAAAGACTTCCCGAAATACCACAATATGAAGCCAATAACGGAAAATCGTTCCCACGCATGCACAAAGACAATAGTAATAACAACAATGACAGCATGTGGCTAATTTTGTCAACAGTTCATACGTACTAGAGCCAGGACGTCTTAAGATTCTTTGAGGCCCTGGGCTCTTAGAAATCTTAAGACAAATTGAGGCCTTGTGCCCTTAGAAATCTTAAGACAAATTGAGGCCTTGGGCCCTTAGAAATCTTAAGACAAATTGAGGCCTTGGGCCCTTAGAAATCTTAAGACACTTTGAAGCTCTGGGCCTAGCGGAATCTTAAGATTCTTTGGAGCCCTGGGTCCCTATGCAAAAGTAGGCCCTAACTGAGATCTTTAAAATTAGACAGTATATAGCATGCATTGTCAAATACTCGTTCAAACGGACATTTAAAACAAATAAATGTGCATGACTCACAATCTCAAAAACCTAGGTACAAACCGCTTTGATCGATGGCCACATTTTGACTCAATGAGTTGAATAATTGTTTATGGTATTAGAGGCCTAGACCTAAACATGACAAAGGTCCTCACATAATAATAGTTTTACCAATTTTGCCAGTTGGCGTGCAGTTTGAAATGCCCTGTTTATCGGAGAATATGTACGGGAACAATATTTGACCATTAAAACTATCTGAATCATGATCTAATTAAGAGAACGAAACGAGGCCCAGTTGGCCTAAGCCTTAAGACGTCTCTGACTAGAGCACTAGAGAGAGAGTGAAAGTAAATTTTTCTATTAGCGAATGAGATAGCGTAATTTTTAACCTTGGTCGAGTGACAAAAACGACATTTGAGCTTTCACCTCTCTCGCCTAACTACCACACCAACAGGAGAACGTGAGTTTTGTAGGATTTAACTTGCATCGGCCCCCTGTACACGGCAGCTGTCAATGGAATTAGGCCCAATCACATGTCACGCTGGCTACGAGCTTGGTACCATAACCGCTTGGCCAGGGATCAAGAAAATTATGTTGTTGTTGTTGCTTATGCCACCTGATCGACAGTAACATCAGATCAAGGTCCACGAAATTCATCGCGGCTATGGGCTACAAATTTACGCACGTCGTTAGCCTAAGCCTTGAGCCCCCCAAGAGGGTGACAGTGCGATTTTTCTAGCGAAACACGATAGATGGCGCCACCGTTCGGACCCACAGATTTAACGAGCACGTTCTCCGATTTGTACTCGGCAGGCATTTGGTGGCATCCGGCATTGAACCCAGGCCTTCCGGTCTGGGGTCCGATGCTCTAACCACTAGACTACCCAGAGAAAATTATAAGAAGGAAGAGCCAATTTGTAAATGAAGCAAGACAATACAATATGAAAGAGCCTAAAAAAAGAGAGACTTGGTATCAAAGCTCCTAAGCTATTTATATGCATACGCTTACGCTGGAGGAGGTACGCTTACGCTGGCTCTGGTAGCGGTAGCAATCAACTATCCTGCTCCAATTAATATTTACACTTTAATCTAAAACAATATTTCACATTTCTAAAGAGTTTTATTATTTATCCAACGCCCGTGCTTGGCTTCTTGATCATTTGACGCCGAGCCTCCCAGTACCAACTGACGATGTCATGAGTTGGTTATTCAGCGAGTCCAGTGTATTTGAACTGGTGGTCGCCATCCATTCTGGGATGGCCACAGAGTGGGCAGGCCTTATTAGCAGTCAGGCAAAACCAGTGGAGGTGTGCTCTCAAAAAGTCATGTCCGGTGGTTAGGCGAAAGTGGGCAACATCCTCGGCTCTCTCCAGGTGCCTCGGGATTGGGCCCACAATGAACAGAGTTTCCCAAGGATTTCCAAGGCTCTTGGTGTTTTTTTTGGGGGGGGGGTCATGGTTGTATATTTGTTAAAACATTGTGTATATTGGTATGAATGATATTTTTATTGAAGTCGCCCAATACATGAAAAAAGATGAAAATTTCTTTTTAATTGAAGACAGATAGAAAGTCTCGCGCAACATAAGTATCACACAGGGGTTAAAAAAAGTAAGTAAAACAAACAAAATAAGATAAATAAAATAAAAATTAAATAATAAGACAAAAGTTACGAAACAATGAAATAAGAAAAACAAATTAGTTACAAAGACAATAAAACAATTACGCAACAAAACCAATGTAACAAAGTTACAAAAACAGAGAAATGAAAAATTTGCAAAAACTACAAAATCGAGTCAATGAAGATACAAAATGAAGTGAACGAACATTTACTTGAAACAAGTCGGGAAAAAAAGGCCAGTTGATTTTAAGAACATGTAGTTCATTTTAACTTTCAGGCCTTTTCTTTCTTTCTAAAATTTTCAACAAAAAAAGGATAAAATGCTCCAGACTTTTCTCCCCACCAACGTTACAGTCACAACGTTTGGAAGGACACAGCTTAAATCTCGTGAGATACACTTTAAAATTACCATTATCAGTTAGGAATTGCATGATTTTATAAATTGTAAAAAAGGGATCATAAGAAATGGTTGGAAAAATTTATTTGTCAGTAAAGAATGAGATGTACTGAATATTCCAAAGAGAGACAACATTTTCATCAGTTTTTTTTTCCTTGTAGAACGATTTCGGAATATTGACTGAAATATTCATAATGTTTTGAAATTAAATTTAAAGTTTTGCGAAAACAATTACTTACCGATAATACCGTAAGTACTTTGATCTACAATTTTATGTTTATGTTAAATTAAAATTGATTTTGGTTGCCCCTATATATATACATACCAAAGTCATTCCAACAATATTTGTTAACCTTAAGGATTGTCATAAAATACTGAATGTCTTTTTACCACTTCTGTTGGGGATTTAAGTGTGTTTTGTTCAAAATCACGAATGCTCTAGAACTCATGTATACAACAAAGTAAACGTTACTGGAAATCACTTTAAGGCATGTCTTCGACTAAACTTTACTTTTTCTCATAAATTGGACTTTTACTGCTTTAGAAATATTGCATTTTAATAATAATATTTTCAATGATTCTTTGTAAGCCTTGTTCAGGAAGAATAATTTATAATACAGTACGAAATCTCTCTCTCTCTCTCTGTCTTTAACTATTTTAATCCAGACAGATAGCTATACGAGCATGCAAATATACAGGTAATTCTTTCACTAAAATAATATAAGTGTAAAATAGAATCTATTTTTAGTAGGAATAATTATTTTTTAAAATTATTCATAAATGCAAAAGTCTGAAAAGCCGTTACATTATATGTAAAGCACCGCGGTATACCGAGTACTGCTCTAGGCTTCCCTGAATACTAGAATACTTACCGCAAAATTACTTTTAATACAGTAGAGTCCGGAAAACTAGGCATTCAATAACCCGGCCACACGCTTCCAGACTAAAAATACTATATGTAGACCATTTAAGGTGATGAAAACGTTAACGTTAACCCGGAGCCGGTCGAGCGGGGAACAGAGTCACCCCAGTCTCACGAAATCGTTAATTATGGGAAAATTGCTTATTTGTTAACAATGAACTTGACAGTATTTTCCTATATGACAGCTTTTTTTTACAATCTTGAGGTATTTGTTTTGACTGAGTTACCAGCGTGACCACTCTTGCTCCAAAATATTTTCTATTAACATGCTACATTTTCCCCCTGTAAACAACTTAGAGGTTTTGATTGCTGCTCTGTATGACTTATTATGGTTTATAAATGTAGATGAGCAGAATATAAAAAAATAAATGGACATCTGAGATCTCTACTGAAGGAAGTTGCAATTGATCAAGCAAGGGAAGAACCTACAGAAAAAATGCATACTAATTAGGATTGTGAAAGCAAATTTGAGAAAAGCGAAAACATGAAATGTTTAAGTTGAAAGGAAAATTTTCAAATGCTACCTAAGGAACTCCATCAAGTAAAATATGAAACCACAAGTGAAACCACTTCGCCCTGTCGAAAAGGCACAAACTAGAAAAAGTTCAACATGTTATTTGTTGATCATCAAAGGACAGTAAAACTACAATAACTTGAACAAAGTATGACAGTTTTGCCTGCAAATAACATTCTCGTAATGTTATCGAAAAGTGTCTAAGATTTCCTTTCTTTATTATAGTCAAGCACATTTGAAACTTATTGGTTCAGTTTGATTAATATTTTTTTTCAACTTATTAAAGAAGAATTGAAAAATACTTAAATGCAGGTAAGTATACATTCTCATAGTTAAATTATTCACGGGAATAATGATGTTTATCTTGTAGAGTAAAAATAATTTCAAAAGAACGGACTGGGGTGACTCAGTCACCCCGCGTGACCATTAATATTAGTATCGAATGCATGCTGTCCCTCTGGTTAAGAACATCGTACAAACTCCCAAAATACCACATAGTGAGAGACCAAGGGCTGTTGAAACCACCCTTCAATATTTTGAACAACAAAGTGGGTCCGTTATGAACTTCCTGTTCCTTCGCCATTTTTGTGATGAAGCAGCACAACTCAGAGTGCTGTATAGAAAACAACAGGAATTATGCATTTCTTTGTAAAAATTGGCTACTTTTTTACGGCTAATTACTTAGTTTTCATAATAGACAACTTTATCTCTTCATAAAGTATTTTTC
>BMAO01035239.1:0-18185 GCA_019973975.1 Trichonephila clavata
TCAATAAAATTAAACACATTTCATATCCATGCTGCTTTGGAAAGTTTTTACATATACATTTTTAATATGAATATATATAACAAATTGGCATTCCTGTTGATGGATATTTAAGATGTTTGTATTGATGAAAACTTTTAGAATGATTCATTATTCTATAGTAAATAAAAAGGTAAAAACTGTGAATGTCACAGCATTCCAGTATAAAAATACTAGCGATAGTAAAATACTCTTCTTATTCATCTTTTAAAAAAAATCTAAGAATGACTTTAAATTAACCAGAATTCATACAAAATAAGTAAATACTTTAGATATAAAAATTAAGTTCTATGATTATTTATCAGCAGTAAATTGCAAACTTAAAACTCGTATTCTGAAGTCATTTAGATCAATAACTTAATATATTATTAATTTTATAAAATTTGTTTAATTGTCTTACAAATGCAATTCAGAAATATTAAATACTTTAAAACACTTTATACTATATTTTTTTAGATAAGTTATACTTACTCTAACATAATTGGCATTGATGTATGATGACAAAGGATCTTCACTTTTTTCATACAGATGAACTCTGGTATTTTCATCTATTTAAAAACGTTTTGAAAATAATTAAGTGAAATATAAAAAATCAAATATTATATCTAATTAAATGATAATGAAAAACACATCTTGATTTATTTCCCAGTTAAAAATAAACGTAAATTCATAAATTTCATTAAAAAAAATAAATTTTAAAATATTATCATACTTGGCAATATGGTTTTATAACGATTTTTTGTTCCTGATCCAGCAATTTCAACTTTTTCTGGGTGATTCATGGGAATTTCCTGTTAAAAGATAATATAGCCACTTACTACAGAATAAATACACGATATGTAATATCTAATAACAAACAGGCATTAATTACAGGAGCTAATAGAAAAATAGATGCATTTACACAACTCAATTTAAATTTTGATTTCATAAACAATAATCCTTATTTTTAAACATTTATGAAATTTTATTACATATTCCTCATATATTTTTTCCATGACCCTGTATTCTTAAAACATTTCCAAAGGAAGAAAGAAGATCTGGCACTGTTTGGTCAGTCGGGCACATATCTTTTCATACGAGCACTTTAAGCACTCATGCGCAAAATATGCATAAATTACAGTCGCTCACAGTTACTTCTTATGAAAATTTTATTTCTGCAGAATAAATATTATTCAAATTTAACCATTGACTTTATCTCCAGCATTTAAGTTGATTTCATAATTTTTCAAGTTTAAGCAAAATGCACCTCTGAAAAATCTTATATTCTTCTTCTACTACTTGAGGATAATCCTAAATTTAAATCATTCTAGAATTCATACTTGAAAACATACAATTCAATGCATTAAGAGATTTATCATTTGAGCCTAGCTAACCAAAGAGTTCAGAAAGTGTTGATCAATAAAATTTTCTAAGCTTACCCAAAATTCTGTGTGAAGTGCTTTAACATCTTTTAGAGCTGATCGTAGTTGACGACGAGTCAATCTCTTTGATGCAGATTGTAAAAATTCTTCAGCTGAGCTAGAATGTTCAAAAAATTACATCACTATAAAATCATTATTAAGAGAAACAAAGGTCTAAAACAAAAACATTTAAGATGAATAATATGAATCCTCATATCTAAAAAGCAATGTTAAACTTTTAAAAACATGAGAATAAATATATGATTGAAATATTATCATTAAAAATTCAGTAATTAATCTTTTCAAATTCATAAGGAAATAAAATTATATTAAAAGAATAAAAAAGCACCATTTTTTATTAAATAAAACATCCATTGAATATGACTAATGTTATAATTTTTATGCATAATTTTGTAAATAGAACCTTTCAAGAAACAAAAGAACAAATTATTCTCTATAAAAAGGCAGTTTTTATGTTCTGGTACACAGTTAAGAGTTAATTGCTAATGCACACAATATTTAAAAGGAGTGAAGAGTGTGATATAAATGCAACACTTACCAAGAGACACATAATTATTTGTATTTTTTTGCAAAATAAATGTAGTGAAAAATCTATTGAGTTATGAAAGTCAACCTCTCTTTAAAAAGTGCTATTTATTTAAATGAAACAAATGTAATTAAAACAAAATTCAATAAAATACATTCATAATAAAAGTTTAAAATACATTAATAAGAAAAATATTAAATATATATGAAAATTAAGGAACATATTTACATTAATATTTGCAAGAACATGTTTCAATTTGATGGAAAGAATAAAAAAGTATTTTTATATTTTAAAAAAAATTTTAATGGAATGTAACAGATTCTGAAGCAATATTTTATAATTCAAAATACATAATAAAAGTTATTTTGTATTCTCAAGTGACATTGTTTTGTTAAAAACTTATTAATAATTAAAATCTCACATTTTTTTTAATATCTATTTTATTTTTCTTTCAAGTTTTACATAATTTTTTTTATATAAAAATTTGAAGAAGTAGCAATGATTTTAATTGCTAACTTAATACTTTCAGGACATATTTTATCACAAAACTAGTAATTTGAAAGAGTTTAATGCTGTTAAAGAGCTACACTAAGTATTTATATTCCAGGTTTTATCACTTTTAGATATATGCCATGAAAAGAATCTTAACGCAAATACTCTATTGTATATTTTCATACTTTTTTTTTTAAAAAAAAAGATATTGATATTTTATTTCCAATTTTCTAAGCAACAATGGCTTAAATTGCATAATAAAGGGAACACTATAAAATTTAAATATAGTAAATATATCAAAAATATATTCCTTACACATAATAAACATCATCAAATAAATCTTAAGTCTTTTATAAAATCAGCATATTTTACTTTGAACTAATATATATTAAACAATTTTAAAATATGAAACAGAACTCCTTTGAGAAAACCTTTCCTCAATTTTAACATAAACAAAAAGTTCATTGATTAGATAATTATATAGACAACAATTTATAACACTTAAAGGAAAATAAATATTATTCACTAAACAGTTTCCGTCTTTGATTTAGGAAGAATTTTCAAGTTCCTTTATGCAGTCATAAAATTTTTTACCAGATCAAGAAATATTATTTTTAATAATTCAGTTTTGCCTATTTCTAGATGCATTAATATTCCAGATTTTATAACATGGATTTTATCGAAACTAAGTATCAGGACAAGCATGCAAAGAATACTTATAAGCATTCTTAATTTTACAATTACAATAAAATGCATGTATAATTAATGGAAGAGTAAATGAATGCAAATAAATTAAGGTAAAATATATGCCTTAGATATCCTTAAATATTTCAGATTTATTATGAAAAAATATTGAAAATTTATGATTTGAAGAATCCCTTTTAAATTACTTAAAATTATTTTTTGAGAATAGTTCCAAAAATATGGATTATAAAATAACAGACAGAAAACCAAACAAATTAAAACAAAGATGAAATTTCTAGATGAGAACAATCATGAATGCTTAAGAAAATGTAAACACATTCAAACTTAAATTATAGCTAATTTTACAATAATTTCAATTTTAAAAACATTGAAAGGATAGAAAAAAAGAGTGTCAATGTGTTTAATTTTTGGATACAAATAAAAAAAGAAAGCTAATGTATTTTAAACAATGTACATGTCTATATTGAATTGATATGTTAAATATATTTAAAAAATATTTCTTGAACATAAAAAATTAATGTTATTTAATATGTTAGATATAAAAATATTAACACTCATGCAGAAATACAATACTTTCCAAATATGTTTTAAAAGATTAAAAAAAAACTTTGTGACATGAAATAGGAATTACCATTCTTTAGGAGGTGTACCACAGTGAATATTCTCTTGGGAGCGATTCAGATCTAAAGTTAATGAAGCATTTGATCCTCGTCTAAAAAAATAATTAATGTAAAACAAATATTTAAAAGCAGGGTTTATTTATATATGTTGGTGTTCATATTTATAGTGAATTAGTAATATGTACACATATACATAAATATGAAACACAAATTCTAAAGAGCAGCACAAAAAAAATAAGGAAACTAATAAAATATCAATAAATAAAATGTCAATGCCAAACACAAAAATTTTTTTAATTTAGTTTAAAAACATAAATTAATGAAAAAGCGACCTAGAACTTAAGATTGAAAAGTGAAATTAAACTAGTTAAATAGTATCAATCTTCCCTGGAAATTTAAATCACACAAGAAATGTGAAGAAATAATAAAACAAAAATTTACAGATCTTGTTATAATAAAATTGACAACATGTACAAAGATAATCATGATTAATAGATTGCATTATAAATAGATACTAAATACAAATTACATTGAAGAGCTAAAATTACATTGCTTCGACTAATCTATTACTGTTTTTACAAAATCTAGTTTTAGCCAAAGTTGAATAAGTCCCTTTATATCATTTTTTGATACTCCCCCTTCCATATCTTACATAATACCCCTTATTTCCATTTCATACTTTCTTTCCAAAGAAAAATAATTAATAATTGTTGAAATTTAATTCAGAAAACAAAAGTCAATTCAAAAACTTTTTTTTTTTTTAAAAAATACAAAAATCTTTATTTAAATTATTTTAGGAATAAAAAAGTAACTAATCCAAGTATCAAGAACAAAATGTTGAATCCAAACTTATTTAAACAATTGATTATTTTCATGAAACAATATGAATGCTATTCTTTTGTTTAAAATTCTTTTAAAAAGTACTTGATTTTGTAGTTTAATATTGATATTCAGATGTTGACACAATGCTAATTGAAAGCAAATTATAATTATTTTGATCATTATTAGCTCAAAGCCGATCAGTAACTATTTGATCAAATAGAACAAAAAACTTTAAAAAAGAAAATACAGAGTAAAATTACAGTTGGTTCTACTAGCAACAAACAAAACGATTCAAGTTTTCCATTCAATAAGAGAAGTCTGATTTTTTTTTTCTTCAGAATATTATAATTCCAATTTTACACACCAAAAAGTAATAGTTAAAAGAATGTAGCACATTAGACAAAATCATTTAGATTTAGGCATTGTATAGAATGCCGTATTTTATACTTTCCTGGTAACATATATATATTGTAACTAACATTATAGTTCAATTCTATTTTGAGCCATTAAGGACAACTTGTTTTTCTTTTGTGTAGCAGTAATAAGAATCATAGATGATATATAAAGGATGCCACATTTTTCTAATGGATATATTTATCATTTAAATATAAAATGTTCCTGTAATAAACTTAATATTTTTTTTTTTGAATTATTGTGCTGATACATGGGATTCCAACTATCTACTAAAAAGGGGGGGGGGGAATATATACCTTTCTAGCAAGCCTCGTCCGCTTCTCATAGGACTTCTCGATGGGCTAGGTGTATGTTCAGAATCTGTATCAATTGCAGCAATATGATGCTCTCTGTTTTCAGGTAATGGTTGAATAACTCCAACACCAGCAACCACAGGTCTTAATATAGGTTGCACAATGACATGGCGAGGTTCTTCCACAGGTCGAACTTTATTCTTAGGAATGCGTTGTGAACTTACAAACATCTGCTAGAGAAGTCACGAATGAGAGATATATGCATACAGATTTTCACTTATCATTTTTAAAAATTTAACATCTTAGATGAAGAAAGGATTTTTCTTATTTTTAAATTTGAATTATTTTCCTAGTGCAATAAAATACTAGAGCTCAAAAGGAAAGAAAAAATATAATTCCATACAGTATATTCACCCTTTACAAACATTAAAAAGAAAAATCAACACTTATGACTACACATTAAAACTAAACTAGAAATTAAGACTAACAACACATGAAGTAAAAATAAAAAGCAATCTGACAACTAAACATTTAGAAGTTCTGTAAAAATACTGTAGAAATAAAAAAATTAATATACAGAAATTACTTTTAAATGCAATTATTATAAGGGTACCGAATATTTTTAATATGGCATATTTTACAAGGCAGATGAGCAAAACTTCCTGTATAGCTAAGTACAAATATCAGTTTAGTAGCACAAAATTAATATCATGTAAACTTTTTACAAAAGTTTAATAAATTATATAAGAATGGATATTTTTACAACACAATAAAGAGTGTTAAAATGTGGTGATCTAAGATAATATAACTTCTTTTCTTATACTTATATAGGGGTTTAAAAAAAGGGTAATATAAAATTAAGATTAATTTTTCCTATCCTTAAAAGCACATTTAATTAAATGAAAGTAATTAAAATAATATACCAAATATGTTTGAAAAATGGTATAATTTAGTAAACTTAGTCAATTTTCAGATATTAATGAGAAAATGTTATGAATGTTTAACAGAGGAGAAAATATATTTATGTACTCATACAACAAATAATTAGTTTGGAAAACAATGAACAATAGTTTTTTTTAGAAAAAAGCTGCATAAAAATGCAATCTAAATACATTAAATATAAAATGTACTCTCTTAAAGTATAAAAAAATGTGCGTATATGTGCAAGTATTCACATTTTGTAATACTTTACAATGGCTAAAATCATAACAAGCAAAGGAATACTAACTAGATAAATAATTTATAATTAAATAAATTATTTAAACAAAAAATAAATAAATAAAAAGGCTGAAAACACACAGTAAATCTCAATTTAAAGTAGAATTTAATAATTACAGAAAGTATTATATAGTAAAATTTTCTTACTGAAATAGACATTTTGAGAGAGAAATGTGATAAAAATAAACTTACAAAAATAACAAAGATGAAAAACATAGCAAATAAGGTAGCTGATATAACAACAGCTAACTGCCATGCTTCCCAATTCTTGTCACTAAATATGCTTTGAATACTTATTTTCTTCCCATATGAATTTTGATAAGCTGGATCCTACAAAAAAAAATAGAATATTTATAAATGGAAATTTTCTAAAAAACATGTTATAAAACAATGCTCAAATCTTTTAAATTCTCACGAACTTATTCCAACCTTAAATTATGCTAGACTAAGTATACAAATATATCATTACATAATGATAAAACAGTAAAAAAAGAAAGAAATTTACTGAAAATTTACAACATACAGAATTCAGATAGTTAAACTATTATAATCAGCTAAAGAAAAAACCCAATTAGAAAACTTTTTTTAAAAAACACCTTTTACAAAATAGATTTATATTGACATCATGTGATTTCTTTAATTTCACTATTATAATTATGTTGGCCTGCAGCAGAAACAGGTTTTGAAAAAAAAAATAGCATACAAAAATTCAGTAATAATAAAGAGTTATTAAATTGTATTAAAAACTTCAGACAATGTAATATTTAATCAATAGATTATATACACATCATCAGATTTTTTTTTGTTTGAATCTAAGTTGCCATTGATTCTAAGATGCACCCCATTTTTTAACATGTTTTTATGAAAAAAAGGAAGATTGTGTAAAATGGTTTATCAATATCTCATATTTATGAAATTGAAAAAAAATTTATTAAAATGAGAACTAATAAGAAGTGAATAATTTATTTTATCAGTACTAAAGATTTTTAAATACATACAAGAACCTGTAATTGCTCTAACCATCAGATTCATGTATAATTTCCCACATCCAACAATTTTTCTACCTGCGATTCTAAGCCACATCCAATTTAGAGTATCATTAATATTTGGGAAAAAATGCATCTTAGATTTGAATAAATACAGAGTATGTCTTAAATGTTCTTGTTGCCTTGTCCATGTAGTGCTGAGAAATCAAATGGGGCTGAAGGCATCCCAAACGATCCTTGCTATGTCAACGACCTATGGCAAATAAAGCAGTTGATGGTCCATGAAGTTTAGGTCTAAGTTGTGGAGTTTAACCAATAAATAGAAGGACAATTAAAAATATGATTATGAGAAACCTGAATATCAGGATAGTGAGGGCAAGTATTGTAATTTCTTTGACCATCAGGGGATATTTTCATCCCCTTAAGTGAGTGAGTGAGTGAATATTAACGTAACACTGTTCAGCTACACGAGGGCTTTTGGGGGCGGTCCGCGTAATTTTGAACCAGGTCAAGTGACGTGGACGACACCTGAGCTGCCACCCCCCTCTCCTATTTCATCCCCTTAAAGTGTCTTGTATGTACAGTCTGGCTATATGGTGGTTGAAATTATGCAGTTACAATTAAGATCTGGAATGAAGTGCTTCTTAACTGGATGGGAGGTAAGTTTAGCGTCTGGCTATCGTATCAGCAAGAATAAAGCTATCGGAAAGTTGAGGGAAATTTCAGGCTTCCTTCACAAAATTATCCGTCTGCTCATTGCCGAAAATGTCTATGTGGGCCAGTATACATTGCTAACTGCAAGTTCTTTGGGCTGCAACTTCTCTGTTAAAAAGGGCAATTATATCCAGGGGCAGTCTGAGAACAGCAGAATGCCATTGGAACTTTCAATTGATTTGTTGTAGTAGTTATCCAAAGCTTTTCAATGGCCATAAGTATGTTTTATAATTCATGTTTATTGAAAAAGAACAATAGAAAATTTAGCGAATGCATGTTTTATCTACATGTGATATCCATTTGCAGAAAGTTGACTGTACTAGAGGAATAGTCAATTGATTTGGGGGGGGGGGGTGAAATACTTAATTTCAAAAATAAAGAATTAAAAAAATAACTATCTGAAAAGAAATAAAATATAGGTATTATTATAAAGCAATGTTTAATTGATTCCTTATCATTTTCAAACTAACAGTAACAAACCTCATAATTTTGGACACAATTAAGACTGGTTTTTAATGCTATGAAGCAAAATTGGAACTTCTAGTAGTGGACCTCATTATTCTGAATTATTACAGACTGATAAGGACAACAACTGAGATGGCACTTATTTCTCCAAACTTCCAAGCCACACTAACATGAGTATTTTAAGTCTCAATAGACTTAATGTCTAGCATCCTCTCTATAGGGAGATCCTTAACCCCCTCAAGAACTAGAATCCTGTATTCGAGCCAGCACGAAACCCTGACAGTAGCCCTAGTGTCCTGTATTTGAGCCACGCACTTGGAACGCTTTGTAAGCACAATTTTTTGGCAATAGATGGCATTAAATGCCCATAAGGTTTGAGATATATGTAGATCTGACCTTCTTCTCGAAATGAGAGAAATATTATTCATGTATGTGTTGTTTTTGTTTTATAAACATAAGGGGAAGGGAAAATGTTTTGAATTAAATGCTTTATGACTGCTCTTCAAATGAACACATGGTCTTTGCTTATAGTGAAGATGAGAGATTTATTTTGGCTAGAGCATTTGGTTTGGATTTGCAGTGTAGTTTTTAGTGAATAATTAGATCTGATAGACAAAATTATTATTTTTTTTACTTTTACAAGGTTTATCAAAAATGTTTAACTGAACTTGGAATATCAGAATGATGCAAAGTTGATTCTAAATTAGAATCTGAGAGCAGTGATAATGATAAATAATACATTATGATTGTTCTGCTAATTGCGAATTTTATGATTATAATATTTCAGACATCTCTATGCTGATTACATCGATTTAGGCTTAACTACACAAAACCCTCCAGCCGTGACGGTATGCACGTGTTTGCGTCCTTCGTCCTGAAAGGGTTAATTACAGCAAAGCTCTCAATTCTTCTATTGGAAACAATATCAACTACAAGTTAGCAACTTTGACCACTTGGCAACCAAGGTCATAAATGTATAGATATATGATTTTTAGAAAAAAATTTGCACATTTCAATTTAACTTTTGAAATAACTCAGATTTATATACTGGCATATTTATTATCTTAATTTATAATTTCACAAATATTACTGAATTTTTATTTTTTTTAAATTGTTAAACCATTGTCTTATTTTTTCCCTTACTGATTATCTATTCCAGATTATAATTTTTTTCTACAAGGACAAGTTAAAAACAATATTTCCTGAAGAAGAAATAATAATGAACATAAATTCTATGTAGCAGTAAATTTACATTCTTTAAGTTTTTTTTTTTTTAACCTTTTAATTGCATTGAAAAATCTTCATATTAAATTGGGAGGAATATTGACATAGAATAAGTTCCCATATTTCATAATAGATAACCCCAAGAAAATCTTCAAATGTTTTGTTTTTCCTGCAGAGAAAACCTTTTATATATATCTTCAAAATCATTTCATGGAAAATTCCACACATAATATTGATTCAATCATATATTTATGTGTATTAATTATAAAATCAATCAAGAAAATATGATATTAAAGAATTGTAATGCACAACACACGTATACAAAAAAAAAATCTTGATTTAAAAGTGTTTAGTGTAAGCACATGTTTAGGAGTATGTATATAACTTACATTTCCATAATGAATATCTAAGATCTTTATGGCACCACCAGCATTTTGAAATCTTTTCTTAGCAGTCAAATGTTCATATATGTCTGAGATTGGTCTTAATGTCAAAACTTCAGTGTTGTTTTCTCGTTTAACAGTATGCACAAAAAACATTTTTACTATCCCTGTATAAGGCTAAGGAAAAAAGAGAATATGTTTTAAGAGAAGAGAGAGAGTGAGAGAAAGGGATTGGTAAAATTATAGGTTAGTATATAATATATTTTAATTCATATTTTGAACATGATAGGTTCCATGAACATTAAATTACTATTAAAAAATTAAATGTTAGTACAAGTTGAAAATTAGAAATTGTTAATACAGAAACAATGCACTTTACTAAAATATAAATAAAGGGATAGAAAAAGAGTTACTTTTCCAAGAAGAGTATTAGTATTTGTTAATGTAATTAATGGTTTTTTAATTTTAGAAAGAAAACAACTCACTGGCAATTTTAAACTAACTGACTGAATTTTTAAAATATCAAATTTAAACTTACAAATATTTATCTGTTCCTAATTTTCTATGTTACTCCAGTGGACAAATCTATGGTCTTTATAAAATTATTTTTTATTTCCAAAAAATTCTAACACAGGAATATATATATAAATTTAGAAATATTTTTTAAATAACATATTTTCTCCTTGGATAATAAATGTTGCTAAAAACATGAATCTGAAACACAGCGATCATCACGCAGATCACACAACTAATTCAATGTTAATAAAAAAAATTTTAGTAAGTATGCTAAAAATTTCTGATGAATTTCGTTCAAATCACAGATTATTTTCAATGTTTTACTGAAATGTAGAGCAGAATCTCTCTTTTTTTGGTACTCATTCCAATAAAAATTCTCTATATATTCCTAGTTTCCAGATTATGAACAAAATATTTATGAGCAATGCTAAAATGTAAACATTATAACATTTATATGTTATTAGAAATCTAACTGTATCAAATGTTTACATACATGCAGATATACGTTACATCAAAAATGACATTCCTAATTCAATGGACTAAATTCATGATGGTCACATAATATAAACATGTGTTCTACATTGAATTCAAAACAGACAATAAACTAGCTCGTACTTTTTATTCTATTTGTAAAACTTAGGTAAAATTTCAAATTGCCTAATTAGGTAAAGATGCTCAAGAGTTATAAGAAGAAATTTCTGCAAAAAGATTTTAAAATTAAAGAAAAAAAAGTCTTGTTTTATACATGTACTTTTAAATAAAGTTACAAATATTAATTTTTTTAAAAAAAGTTTCTGTAAAAAGCGTAATTTGGCAACAATGAAGTGCATGAACTGATTTGCTGAAAATAGATAATTGCATTTATTGTGACTATGACGTCACATGTGTTTTTGAACCTGATTGGCTTAAAACACATGGTTTAAAATTATCATGTGATTATGATGTCACATGAATTTATTTCATTAATTCTAAATAATCATTTTAAGCTTAAATCTTTCAAAAAAAAAAAAACTGTCCCTGTTATATCTTAACACACTGCATGCAGGAAACGTGCATTATTTACGGTTTATTTTTTTATTTTTTTTGTAGGTAGTCACTTGAGCATGGGTCTTCATAAAAAAAGTTCATAGCAAAATTCACATAAATTTGCATAATTTTAAATAATATAAATGTGTAAATTTTTCATTTATTTTGAAAAATGTAATAAAAATAGTAATTCTATTTTTTTCATATTTTATATAAACTAAAAAAATACAGGGAAAACATTTTCAAAAATAAGAAAGAAATATTTAAAATAAAAAAACAAAAAAAAGACTGTTGAAATAGATTTAACTGAGCTTTTGAATCTAATTTTTTTTAAAAAAACACAATAAAACATAACTTACTTCATATTTAGTAACTTTAATGCTGTCAAGATCTAAATTAGCATGTTCTGCAACAGCCTCACTCAACTGCTCAATGACATCCAAACCTGTCATAGGTTTCCTTAATTGAATGCTCTGAAAAATGCAAATAAATTAATTTGTCTATTATAAAAAAAATATTTTTTGACCTATTACATCTGCAAAAACCTGTTTAACACACATTTTCATAATTTTTGTAATTGTTTAAATGTTACGAATTGCAGAATTTAAAAAACCTGGATGTGATTGATTATCAATGGTCACATTTTCCTAAGAATATTTTTTAGATCCAAAAATATTATACGTGTATTGCATGCATTTTTATTACTAATGTTCAAGCTTCTCTATAAGAGACATTGTTATATAAGTAATAGTAATAATAATGGTTTGTTGAAAATCAAATCTGAAACTTTGTTTGAAAAGGGGGAAGTTCTTTCACCAATACCAGTTAAATGCATATCCTTATTCTTGATGGGTAATGAAAGCCAAATTTTTATCAAATATAGTTCATATATCAAATAATTATACAGTGAAAAAAATCCCCTATATTTCACCATAATATATATATTAAGTCCAGTCTCTCAAAATATTCAAGATTGCAAATGTTTGGATTATCATGAAATTTATTAATGAGCCTCACCAACATCTTGTAACTGGTAACCATTTAAATATTAAAGCTATAGTTAAAAATAGAAGATATTATTAATTCTTTAAAAAATAAAGATATTTACTCAATACATAGTTATAATATTGAGGATTTATTTAGCTCAACAGATATTAATGATATAATTAAAATTTTAGAAAATTGTAGTCATTATAATCTAAAATAAAACTATAAATTTTTCCAAATAAAAATTCTAATTTAATTAGTATAAAAAATATTGTTTTAGCAATAGACCTCATAGTTTTGAACATTGATCAACACCCTGAGTTCGTACTCCACTCTCCAAATTTCCACAACAACTCTTAAAATTTGAGCCTTGACACATTCGGAAAAATTTAAAATGTATCAGCCCTCTACATAACAAGTCTTCAGTATGGCGATAAGACTCAAAAGTGCTGGTGACTATTCCACAGCCACTTAACATCACATGAAGAGTCTTAATGCAAAAGGAAATAAAAAAAATTAATGTGCAAAATTACATTTTTTTCTTTCCATTGAGAGATTTACTTACAAAGACGATTTTGTTGCTTTCAGGTATTAGTCTATCTATCAGCAATGATGATGCTGTTTTCTTTTTTGCCAAACTTTCTTGCACGCTTTTATTATTTCTGGTGGAAAATTGCCGATAAAATGCAAAACCCTTACATCCTTATTAGGTTGAGGAGTTTCATTTATCTGATTAGTACCAACACTTTTATCAGCAGCAGCTTCATCATCAATCATTTTTGGTGATGAATCTGTAAAGAATAAAAAGTGCTAAAAATTGTTCATAAACATGCAATCTACAAATTAAAATTACAAAACCATTTACTTAAATAAAAATAAAGAAAGAAAATTATGAAGAAATATAAGCAATCTGACCTCAATTTAATGAAGTTGCACGAATCCCGAAAAAAAGTACCTTATGTGGAGAATTTGCCAAAGAGAGATTCATCTTTCAATGTATCATATAAACCACATAACACAAATTTTAAATTAATTGACAGAATATATTGTTAAAAAAAGTAATTCACATTTTTTTAAAATTAATATATATTTATTTTATTATCTTACAAATCAAAAAGAAATTTGAAAGATAAACAATACAAACCATTGTACAGGAATAAACTACATCTTAAACTTTAAAAAAATAATTTTATATTAAAAAGAATGAACTTTAATGCCATTTTTTTTTAATTTTAAGCCTATTTTATAAACATACATTATTTTATAACCAGTTATTTTAAGTATACAGTACCACATGCAACCTTAAATTTAGTTACTGATAATCTGTTAATTTTGTTTGATTTTTTTGTTTGAAAAAATGTTTTCTTTCAGTATTATATACCTCATGTCTTTGCAATGCACTAAAAATCCCTTCAGGATTATTTTCATCATACAGTAATCCCCGTCAAATTCTTTCAAATGATTTTATCATTTCACCATATAAAATTTTTTTAAGGATTGAAGGTGAAATAGAATATTGAAGATTTTTCTAATGAACTGGACAGTGTATGTGAGAGGGAAGGGCTAAAGGTTTCACTTTCTGGATGAAACACCCAAAATTACCTTAATTAATATTTCTCTTCGAGTTAGGCACCTGGATAAACCAGTTCAAAGTCACTGATCACCATAAAATGTATTAAAAGAGAGAATATGAAAGGACCAGAAATATTTTTAAAATAGGGAGAACAAAAATCAAAGCACAAGAGTAAAAGTTCGCTAAACAGAAAATGTACTTCATTGTTTTGAAGTTATTTTACAAAGAAAATCATAAAATGTTCTTAGTTCCAGGAAAAAGTTCACAAAATGGAAGTATGAAGTTAACGACCAAATTAGAAATTGATGTCAATACTATAACCAAACAATAACCATCAATACATGAACGTTTCAAAAATTTTTAGGCTTCTTTATGATCCAAACTTTGAAGCTTTATAGAATGTTTATTAGAATCTCATCCACTTTTAAAAGGTAAAGAAGCAGGATCCTTTCCTGATGGCAAATGTATTTAATAATCCTAGCAACCCGCAATTAGTTTAACAACATTAAAAAATATATGCATTTGCATATACTTTCTGTAAAAGATTTATAGAAAAATTTCTTTATTTAGCTAATTACAATTTTAATTACTCTGTGGTTGAGGTTTACTAATTTAAACAAGATGAAACTAGACAAAACTAACACTATTGCTATCTGAAATCAAATAGTTAATTAGCATCAAAAATTAAAGTGTACTAAAAGTGTGTAAAAGTGTACTAAGCGTAAATAAGACTTTAAATTCTTTCAGAAATCAATTCTGAGAATAGTTTCTTTTTCATCTATGCAATTTATCTTAGTATGTTTTAACACACTTATGGAAATAATTAAAGGTATAAAGTAGTGGAAAATTACAACAATGGACTAAATAAGTCAATTTTCTGTTTTGAGTTCTCTTCCATTCAGCCAATTTGGCACATTTTAACCCATTTCTGAAAAATATCATACATACACCAGTCTCAAACCCCTTATCATGGAGATGATCAGCCCTTCAGAACAAATACAAAACAATTCACAGGTGCATCCCCCAGCTGCTGATGACATTAGGGGTGATGACATACCCATCTTTAAAATGTTTCCGTTTCAGTACATCGTCCCGAAAAGGTTACGTAAAAATGCCTCAATACAAGTAAATGTTAAAACCAAATATATAAAAAGCCTGCGAGATAGATGATTGTGAACAACACAGTCACATATTGATTTCTGTTAATAGATCCTAAAGCCACAGTGTCTTATCCATAATTGGAATTCAACATTCCGTCTATTTTTGATTTGCCAAAGCCAAGAGGTTGCATCTTAATCAGATAAGTAAAAAAAATTTCTCACTCCCTTTAATTTGTTTTGTTTGCAAATGTAGTAGTCATATATATTGTTTGATTAATAGTTTTATAATTCTGTGTACATGTCATACATGTCACAAGCTTTCATAACAAATTTTTAAGTCAAAAATTGTGAAAAAATAATTTTTTATTAAACAAGATTATTTAAAAAATGTATTTCTTCCATAGTAAACCAAAATTCATGTTTTTAATTGATCTGACAAAGAAAATAAAAAGTAGTGTATTTAGAATATTAGTAACCAATTTTAAATACTGACCAGTGGGGAGCAAACACTGATACTTTTCTATTAAAGGGGGGGGGGCACAAAATACAACAAAAAATTGCTAAATGCCATTAAAATTTATTTACTAAGACAAACCTACCATGTAATTCACAAGTTGAGTGCTTATGCACATGTGTAGAAAGACAACTGGTATACTTGTGTACTATAGCAAACGTATTGGCAACATTCTATGAAACGAAGCACATAGTTGCTAATTCAGTGCATTCGACAATGCAAAATCAGGATTGCCAACTTGGTGAATTATCTTGAACATTAGAATTTTTGCGAGAATATGTTACAACCTAACAACTTAAAAAAATATCCTATTTTGTGTTAAATGTTTAATTTGAAGAGAAAAATTATCCGAGACAATGCCCCCCCCCCTCTAGTCTTGAAGCAGACAAATAACCAATCATTTCTGTTCGACACACATATCCAATAAATATAATTAAACTATACATGCATGGTTTAAAAACAAATAAATAACTATAAACTATTTTTTATTTATATCATCGATCTTTTTGAAGAAACTCATATTTTAAACTAATGAAACTCATATTTTATTGCATCTTTTCGTATTATAACAGAATATAAATTTTATAGAATTAAAATTAATTTACCAGAAGAAACAATTATAAAATTTAATTAAAAAAAATATTATCTATACAAATAAATAAAATTGAAGTGTCTGTTTGTAATTTCAAATTAGAAGCTTTTTACTTAATGCACTAAAAGTATATACGGTACTCATAACAAAAAACCAATTTTTTAAAATTTTTGTCTGTCTGTTGTTCCGGCTAATCTCGGAAACGCTGGTGCGATTTTAAAAATTCTTTCACTAATGGAAAGCTACATTAACGGGAGTAACATAGGCTATATTTTTATTCCCGTATTCTTACGGGAACGGAAACTATAACGGGTGAACGTGAAACTGAATGCCAAAAATGAACGCCAAATTGAACACCAAGCTGAGCTAATGAAGTCTTTGTTTTGGTTACTGGTGCCCGATGCTCTTCATGAGACATAACAGTGTTACGCGCACATGAAAATACGCTGACACGTGCCATAATTTTTTTATGATAGTTATCTCACTGTTCAGTTTAAGTAGAGCATCGGCGGTTTCGGATGCACTTTTAAAAATAATAAATCAAGGCTCATAAGCAAAAAGCAATGCAAGAAACAAAAAATTGATAAGTTTTACGGTTAGTTTAATCCTTTCTTTTTTTTATTTACATTTTTAATCACATTTAAACAATAGTTATTATAATCCCAATCTATATCTATACAAATAAATAAAATTGAAGTGTCTGTAATTTCAAATTAGCAGCTTTTTACTTAATGCACTAAAAGTATATACGGTACTCATAAACAAAAAACCGATTTTTAAAATTTTTGTCTGTCGTCTGTTTGTCAGAATATAAACAGATATATTTATAAAACATCATGAAATACCCAGCGAAGCGGGAGGGTAACGGCTAGTATATATATATATTATTTTGAAAGTACAGCATTTTACAAAATTAGAATTTTTTTTTTCTTTTTTCTTCTAGTTTGAAAATTTTATTTAAAAAATATTCACAACTTCATAACATTCATCCAAATATGTAACAAAATTTTATTGTAATATTAAACACCCAATTTATTTTTCAAATCATATACACTCACTTCCAAAAGTTAAGCACAGAGTGGAAAATTCTAATTTCCGGAAGCCAACCAGAATTGAAGAGGATGCAATTCGCTGCAGAGGTAGATGAAAGTATGTAAATATGTTAGGTAACAGCCAATCGTGCTTTCATGTCAAGAAATATGCAAAACGGGCAGTCTTATAAGAAGCCAGCTTTATGAAGGGTTACAGAAGTTGATTGCAAGTGCTGATAGAAGGTGTTTAAAACTTTCGTACAATTTGTTTTCAAGACATACGTGTTTCTATGACTTCCAGAAAACGAATGGAAGATTCTGAGTGCTGGCGTGTTGTGGGCGCATTGAAGCAGGACAGTCGATCACAGATGTTGCTCTTTTCTTCTGCGTTCATCATTTTGTAATTTCACGTTTATGGAAACAATTCCAAACCACACAAACAGTTGTCCGAAGGCTTGTAAGCCGTCCCCCAAGGGTTACAACCCCTGCGGAAGATCGATATATTGCTATTGTAGTCAAGCAGAATG
>BMAO01035240.1:0-57754 GCA_019973975.1 Trichonephila clavata
GGTGTACGCCAAACGTTACTCCAAAAGGAGAACTCCCATCTATGCTTTCTTTGCACGATTGCACCAGAGATTGCTCGAGCGCAGATCCTTCATTTTGGGCACGCAGAAAACGGAGCAAAGAGTAAGAACGCTGAACAACGCGGAGACTGTGCTGGATATGGTACAGAACAACATGTATATGTGTTATATTGCCAGTCATACCTTAAGTTTCCATATGTCCATCTGGCGGTTTGCATGCTAACAATGTGTTTCCCTATCGACTTGACATATACCCGTATTGTCCCTTTAATGTTCGTTTCTCTGCTGTTATAAGGATAGTAAACACGTTTTCTCCTCTTATTTTTTTATGTCTGTCTTGTGTTTTGTGTCATCGTTACCGGTGATAGGAAAGCTTTTCTCGGCATACATCCTTAAGTGATTTCCCATAGTTTAGGTTTACTCTATCTGACCGGAAAGTTTGGAACCCCTTAACTGATACGGCCAGTATACCTTAATCTATATCGTTTCTTTACGTTGTATCCTTCCTTTAATTGCTATATCAAAAAAATATCTGCGGAATTCTAATATCCCTTTTACTGTATACTTTCTTGTCATTTGTGGACAGATGTTTGCCGTTATAAATTTATTTCCCTATAAAAGTTTACAGAATCCGTTAATCAGGTTTGTGTTTTAAACATAGTATAACTAGTATTTTCCTTAGGCTATTTGCATAAACTGTCAGAATGCAACCTTTTCTTTTATTTAGTTTGGAATATTGAGATATATTATTTTTTAGTACTTTTTTTAAAAAATTTCTTTTAAATTTATTTGAAGATTAGTAATTTTTTCTTAACAAAATTTTCCGGTCTGTAAGATGCATTGCGATTTACTAAGTTAGAATGTGCAAAATATTTTGGTTAAAACAGAAAAGAATCAAGATACATATTTAATTAACTTTTTATGCAAAGAAAACGGAACTGTTACATTAAAAAAGCAAAAGGTATCAGAGATTATTTCTTATAGAATCACATAAATTCGTCATCACTACCGCTAAAACGATATACACACTTAATTCCACTTTAGTTATTACTGTCACTGGATTTGACTTTTTTCTCATACATAATGTCAATTTCACTTCCATCTAGAATTTTGTTAACAATGTAATTTTTAAAAGACTATATTAGTCCCGCTTTAAATATATTTAATAATATTTTTATCTTTCTCGTTGAATCAGCTTGAGTCCTAGAGGATGAAGTAAGGATATAACCTATATCATTCCTCCATAAGTCTCAGGATTATTTTAGGGTGCTTTTTAACGTATGTGGTAGGCCTGCAAGTATCGTTATGTATGTAAAACTAGTGATGCAGTAATAGTAACATTACCTCGACTGTTTTTCCTGCGTGTTCTGTTTTTGTTTCATGTTCTAAATCAGGTGTAGCCAACCCAAATGACCTTGCGGGCCCATTTCAGAAAAACACAATCCCGCGGGTTGCGTATAAAAATATATATATTTGTATTAAATTTGGATCCATTACAAATCTTTATTGGAGTGAAAATTTAAGACAAAATGAACTATTATTATTGTTTTCATTATGTTTCATGTATACAGACATAGATAATATAATAGTTATAATGCAATAAGGAATCAAGCGTGATGGTACGGGGTATCGCTGAAATGCAATATTGACAAATTCTAAGTATCTATAAAAACAGCAGCAGCGTGATAAAATAGAAACAACTACTGGATTTATTTGTCACAAAACACTACACTAAAAACAAAAATATTGCACAAAATAATTGTATTTTGTAAAGTTGTACCAGAATCTCGTAAGCCACAAAATTATTCAAGGCAGGCTGCGGTTTGGCTATATCTGTTCTAAATTTTTGAGAAAAATTAGCGCAGTAAATAATATCGTCAACGAATGTCAATGGCTTTCCACAAGTAAGGAAAACTATTTATAATGTGTGTTTAATTGATGCTGGATACGTGCTTGATGTAGCTGATACGGATTTATACTTGCTGTACGAGATGTGATATGCATTTGATGCTGATATGAACGTATAATCTACTTCATACTTCTAACAAAATTTTTTATCAAAATCATTAGGTTTGTCTGGTTTATGTAAGAGTTGCTCAAATGAAAAGTAGGCATATGCGATTGTGTCAAAATTGATGCTGCTCTAGCACAGCCACCAAACAGGGACACCGAGAAATGTGGGAAGTTTACACCGTATACGATATTTAACAATGCCACCTGTTAGTTATAGAAAGTATTAATCAAAAGCCACGTCATGCCATATCTGGATGCATCCAGATCTGAACAATGTTCGGTAGTAATTTTCTTAATTGCAAGAAATGAGTTTGATGCGAACATCACTTGACAAATAGTGGCAGACTATGATGAGCATGGTTTAGGTCGAGCGTTTTGGAACAGTTGACGTAAAAGTTTTTGAGAAAGGCAGCAACCGATATCGGATCTTCGTGACAATATCCAACCTACGTCTCCTGAGAAACCAAGGTAGCTTAAAAAAAATGCGAGAAATATTAGGACACCCACCGTACAGTCTGGATTTGTCCCCCAGTAAGTTCTAGGCATTTAGACCAGTTAAGACTGTATTATGTTTCTATCTGAGAGATGAAGTGAAGGAAAAATCAACCACGTTATTTATAAAGTGAAGACAGACTTGCTGCTGAAACGATGAAACCTATGTTACAACGCCCAAAGCCATTTTTTTTGATATAAAAAAAAAAAAACATTATTTTTTATGTCCAATTTTCCTTTCGGATTTTCATTATGCTACTTAAATTTGTATGTAGCTAAGTAGATACAGTTATTACCCACAGTTAAAAAGACAATAATACCATATGCTGAAAAAAAAAAGAAATGAAAAATTAAACGTATATCTAATATTTTATTGATATTTATATCTTAATGCGATAACTTCTGGATCGTGTGTATACAAAGGGCACATTGCATGTAATTTAAAGGAAATGCCGATTGTATTTATGTAATACTTTTAATACCTTTAGCGCCATTTATTATTCTTAGAATAATTTAATGTTATTAGAATTCGTTTTAAAGAACATTAACTTGAATGTAACCCTTTTAAGTTTCTAAAAATTTAGGTATATTTCTTCTGCTCCTATATTCTTTTTCATAATATAAACAAACACATTTTAGAATTATGTCTTTTTATAGGGCCCAAACAAAATATTCAAATCAATATTATGAATCTCACGATTACATTGTGAGTTATCTGAAGTACTTAGTGCAATTCCTTTTAGCATTTAGAAAAATAAGTACGATCACCCAATAGATTAACATCACGAATGATCAATAAGCACAACATGGAAATCTAATTAACGTATAAAATGGCAATTTGGTTATATTGTTCAACATTTAGATAAAAATACATTTTTAATGCAAAGACAAACAGAAAGGCAAGTAATTATTTCATGAATTATTCAGAGATAACGGCACTACTTCTTTTTGCTGAAAAGATTATTGCTTGGAGAGAATTTACTATGATGGTGAATTGCCCATGTTTTTTTTTTAAAATAGATAATGAAGTGTTTTGTTTCCAATGTATAATTGACGTGATCTCTTTGTTGTTTTATTTCTTTTCTGTGTTTTATTTTATAAGCTGGCGAATTTTTTTGTTTTGTTAATGTGAAAATGTTTTATGCATGTTTCATGCTTTTTTTTCATGCTTGCCATTTGTAGATTTATTTCTTGTAGTAATTACTTCCTGAAATATTTAATGAATCCTTTGTATACAGTATTTGAATTTTTTTAAAGTTATCTTTCATTGTTATTAAGGTAAACTTATACATAAAGGACAAAAGCGACTCACTCATTCACTCATCACGATAATTCTTTAACTCTTAGACCTACAAACTTAAAATTCAGAAGGCATGTTCCTTTCATAGAGTTGAGATATGTTTAAAACAAATTTTGTGAAAACATACTCCGAAGGGGCGTTGCGAAGGCTTAAGAGGCGTTACAGATAAATATTCGCATTTTAAACTATTCGTCTTGCGGTGAAGAAATTTGGTATGCTCATTCTTTCATGGAGTAGAGATCCGCTACAAAAGAAATTTCAAATAAATTGACCCACAAAGGGGTTTGGGTACGGCTTAAGTAACATTATAGATTGAATTTCTAATTTCGACTCTCAAAGGGGTTACTTGGCTTATTTATAAACAAAGTTCTGTTTTCGAATTGTTAGATTTAGGCTTAAAATTTGGAAAGCATGTTTACTTTAATGAGTAGAAATCCACTAAAAATGAGTTTGGCGGAAATCCACTTTGGGGGAGTGGGTTAAGAGAGCGTAAAATGTAATTTTACTTCAATTTTAGAATTGTTTAAGCGTCAGTATACCTCGTTGAAAAAATAGATATATTAGTAAAACCCGTTTTTTTTTAGTTTCTCATTGGTAGAATTGTGTTTTATAGATATTGCATATTTTCTTTCTAATATATCGTTGCTAAATTTTCACGAAATCAAGTCACGGGGAACTGGTATATAGAAATGGTAGGTGCTTGTAAATAATTATTCTTTGATGCTCAACAACGTATGAAAGCCCGTACTATTCGGCATCGTCTACAACTGAAATATGGAAGACGTCAATTCCTGCGTTTCCTTTAACCTTTTTCACGATAATATACTGATCAACGGAAAGCATAGTCAAGATGGGGATGTCCCATATGCATCCTCCTCAAATGTCACTAGTGGCTGGAGGATGAACTAGCAAATCGCGTTTTGTACTAGTTCTGCAGGTTTGCCCATCCACATGGAAAATTGCATTGAATGATGGCCTATCATCTGATAAGAGGGTTTGAGATTGGTGCATATAGTGACCCACCCGTCACGAAAGAGTTAAATTTAAATGCCGATTGCGCGAGACTGCAGTGATTCAGTTTACCCCTTAACCGCCGCTGTCGTATATATTCGTCTTCTTCAAGCATTGCGTTAAGTATCCCAGATGTATGTATACGTCTTTCCAAAATATGATTCTTTGCGTTGCTATTAAACTATTCCGAAGGCTTTGGAATGCAATTAAATGATCTTGACAGTGTTTGCGAAGGGTTAACTTATTTAGAGAAATATTCTTTTCCTCAATACACTGTATCCAATCGCCTAGGTGAAATACGGGGCACTGAGGAGCGAATCTGTTAATTTGTAACCAAAAGTTAAAGGGCCAAGAGTCATGCATGCACAAACTAATGCTACGACATTGTGTTGATGAAAGATGATTTAATCTACAACTCAATGGCTGTAAATGAGCCTGAAGAACTGCGGTTGAAATTTGCTCGAGCTCTGCACTGCATCGCAATATCGGCCGTTACTCTTGAGTTTTGGTTTATGTTACCATTTATTGTTAATCTTGTATCCTTCTAATACATTTTGCCCGTAAACTAACAGTCATTGCGGTGAATTTCTGTCCTTGTTGTCAACCCTTAACAACAATTAGCCTAACGACCGTGATGTATGAATAGGTATGATGTTGTGGCCGGCATAGTATCAGTCGAGTCACGAATTCGAATCCTAATGCATCCAAGAACCCATCAAGTGTTGGGGCTGATTCATTAAATTTATGGGAGCTCATAAAATTCTGAAATTCTTCAAGCTTGAAAATTCGGAGAGTGGAGTGCCAGTGTCGGTTTAGCTCTTCTCACTTGATTATGGTTACAGTTACGAGAATCATCCCAAATGAACTCATGTTACTTCTTAGTGTGATGTTAATAAACAAATAAGACTTGCTAGGGCCCTGTTGCAGCAAAGCATTGAAGAATTTTTTATATCTCTACTAGTTACACTACTGCCTTTTCACCCGTTCTCCCAATCTGTAGTATGTTTAACACGTATCGTCGATCACTGAGAGGGATCATCCAGTATTCCCAATTACTGTTACATCAAATGATTTGGGGCAATGTTTGGCAGAAGAATTAACTTAATTTGAAACATGTGCAAAGCCTCTTCATTCTGCTTATCGTGAAGCGTATTAACGTAGCATTTATAATCAAAGTGAATTTAAAGTATTTATTTGTTTTTTAATTTGTAGCAATTGTTTTTTACCTGTTTTTTTTTGTCTAATTTAATTGCTTTTTAAGTTGAATCATTTATACTTTGCAATTTATTGCTACGAATTTTGTGTACATAATACTTAAAATAGTATAAATAATTTATATCTGAATGTGGGATACGTTGATATTACTTTCTGTTGTATTTATTTTACGTTGAAATTGTTGTTGTTGTTACTAATGCCACCTGTCTGACGTAGTCAGATCGAGGCCCTCGAAATTCATCATGGCATCGGCTAGGTTGTACGCATGTCGTTAACCGTAGCTTTTGAGCACCATGCAGGTGACAGTACGATTTGGATCGGTTCCACCCCAATTTTGAGGGAGAACACCCTGGGATTGGTCAGTGGCCTCCCACCTCTCTTTCCCTTCCACCAACCTCACGAAAGGACATGGGACTCGACGGCTATTTAGAGTACCCACATGCCGCGAAGGCACTATACATTCACAAACATCCATGCCTTCTCCGGGATTCAAACCCAGGCCATACGGCACAGTAGTCAACTTCACTAACCGCTATACTGGATGGGCGACTATGTTAAAATTGTAATATTCGCAACAACGCTGTTCCTAACACTATAATGGCGAAATCTTGGCGATAGAGCCAAGTTGGCGTCATTTTTGGTGTCCATATTTGCGACCATTATTGTTGAGTTCATGGCAATATGGATTGTTCTGGAAATTAATGGAGAAATCTACAAATATCACGATCTATGAGGCAAACGGTTTTTTCGAGAATAATCCACGAGGCCTATAAATAGGAAGTTGCTCGTCAAAAATGAGTTAATCTTGTTTTGGCCGTTGCTGATTCAGTATTGTTTTGACTAGCGATTTTGTGGTATCATCTTCACCTTTTAAGAGTCAACCAGCGAAGAGTGATTGATTCGGCTATCGAATAGGATGAGGATTGCTTGCGAGTAATCTGTAAGCATACTTGTATTTTAGACACTGGTACTTGTGTCCGAGTGCTGTAGAAGTCAAGACCTTCTGATATTTATTTACACGGTGAATTTGAGTACTGTACCCTGAATTTCAAAGGGTATTTTTCGACGATAAATTTCCATCGCTCTTGAAGATATGTCTTGCTCTTAGCGATTGCATGGCATAAAATCCTCGAACCCCGATCTACGTAACAATATGTTTAGCCCAAAATATATAGTCACTGATGGAGTTGCATTTTAGAGGTAAATCAGTATATTTCTTAGTAATATTTAACTTCCCTTTCTTCAAAGAAAAAAAATCGCTTCACGAAGTATTTTATAAAGTATAAGTATATCGTTTTATTAACTTTTTGTTTAAATTTTTTCGATTTTTTTTTCGAAACTTTTTATTTCAATTAATTTGCTATACCTCGAAAAAAAATGGAATGCATTTGAAGATACATTAAAAAAAGTTGTCCATATGCGTCCAGTTAGTATTTAATTCTTTTAAATAAATTTTACAAAATTATTTTTGTAATGCTTCTCAAAAGTAAACCACCCTTACTTCTACAAATTTTTGTCTATAAACATTCAAAATTCATTTTTAAAGTAACACAAATAAGGGAATTTCAATCCTAAAATGGTAATAGGATTTTGTGCATAATGTAAATTTATTTTTCTTATATTTTTTACAATGACATTTGAAAATGTAAATTACTTTTAATCATTCACTTATTTAGAATTATTTCTTTTAAGCATGAATTTTAATGAACGTCTGGCATTCTCCAAAACACAATTACCTGTTTTTAAATATGCAAGGGAACAATTTACATTTTAAAAACTAATTCAAAAATATTTTATTCTTTTCCGTCAATTACTTCAGACATTTTATCGGGTTTTTTTTTTTTTAACTTACTTTCTGTAAAACGAGTTTAAATTTCATTTAAAAAAAAAGGGTATGCATCCAATAAATAGTTTATGCCAAAAAATTGGCTTTGTTTGGTTTTGGAATAATCAGTTCTTTTACAACTATATGTGCTCTTCTGTTTTCGAAAAAAAATCATTTATTGCTCATATATATAGCTCAGAAAAATTGTATTCTGCAAATAAATTATACATTTTAGAATCTTGCTTTCGAGTTCTATTCAAAAATATTTATTTTAATTAAACTTATATTCCTTTTGATAGAAACATGCAGCATTTCTTGAAGAAAATTTGCCTTAATAATTACTGTATACTTGTATTTCTGCTTATGTCCATAAAATATTTTTGAATAAGTAAAACAAAACAGGTGATCAGTAATTATTTATTAAATTTCATTGCAATTCCTGACAATTTTAAATACAACTATACGGAATTATACTTTATTTATTATTTGAATATATAACTACCCAAACTAAGAATTGCGAAAATTATATTTACAATATAAAACAACATTAAATCCTTTTAGGCAAACACATCAAGTGATGTTTAAAGATATACGAGCTTTCTGAGAGCATTTTATTGAATATAATATTTATTACACTAACTATAACAAACATTGTTCTTTAATTTAGTTTTCTAAAATAATTCTTTATATAAGAATAAAATGATTAATGAGAAAATTGATGCCATTGTGGTAAAAGCGTATAATGTGCTTTGTTCTACATTTTTACAGCTCTGCATTTCGGAATAGAACCAGTAAGAAATTATAAACGATATTGAACACCCCACGCTTTTGCCACAATGACATTAATTTTCTTAATAATCCTTTTATTCTTTTTTAGGAATTATTTTTTACTTTTTATTTCGATAAACAGTCAAAGAAAGTTTTTTTTAGTTTTTGAAACTATAATTTATTTTTTTATTCAAAGTTCGATCTACAATAAAAGCGTATTTTTTAACCATTCATGTCTTTCTTTTTTTGGATTTGTATTAACCGTGAGCGTTTTCGCTTTAGGGTTACAAATTATTATTTTATTCGCCAAGTCTGGAAATGGGATCTGGAATTAGTCACCAAATCTGGAAATGGGAAATGATTAATCCTTATGATCCTGATCAGGACAATGAATATAATTATTATACTATTGAATAGTCGTCGCTCCTTGACAATTTTGTCCGAATTTTTAAACTGGGTAAAAATCTAGTTCAAAGATTACATTACATGCAGGTGAAGCTAATAAAAGCGTGCTAAAAAAATGACAGAAATAACAAAAATTTTTGAATTTTAAATTAAACTTGTTATTTTGCGACTAAGTAAAAAATCACAGATATATCTGCATCTTTTTTGTTATAAAGGTAATTTACATTAATTTTAAGAAAATAGTTCATCATAGTTCATTCTGTTGTTGTACATTTAGTTTCTCTAACACTTACTTAATATTTTTGTGAGAGCTATCACCTAGAGGTCATGATTGGAAACTCGTGGCTGACGTCATTTTTTGAATCTTGGGCTCGAGTCCTTTTTCCAATTAAGATTATACTAGTAGAGGAGTTGAATATGTCGAAGCTCAAAATCCTTTCATTGGCGTTGTGTGCAAATACTAGATCTCGACCTCGTCCTTTATCGAGGTTCAGAATCACAAAGTCCGTCATAATTCGCCAATAACAGTCCTGTATATTTGAGTTCGTTGATTGGCAATCATTTTATCAAATGCTTCGGTTGTAATATTATAAACTGTTATATATATATATATATATATATATATATATATTTTTTTTTTTTTTATATATATATATTTATATTATATATATATATATACATAAATATAAATTGTTTGATATATTTTCTGCTTAAAAGTCGTTATAAATGATTTGCAATTTCCTAAAATAAAATAAAAATAAAGGATCAAGTATTAAAAATAATGCTTAAGATAAGCTTAGTTAGATCATGTTTCTGGTATACATTTATATTCGCCGGCTAGCTTGCGTAGTTGGTTTGGCACTGCTCTTGTACACCTGAGGTTGCGGGTTCCAATCCGGCCTAAGTCGGTGGATTTTCATGATGCAGAAAATCGACAGCGTTTATGTCGTATGATTGTGTGGCATGTGAGAGTTCCTTGAGTGTTATGCTTGGCTTAGGTGCTCTCGCCGTAATTAAAATCCTAGAACACGTTCTCATCGTCAGAGATCATGTGTCTCCCTCTGGCGAGGAAACTTTAAGTCAAATTTCTTTCGGTAATTGGTATCTATTATATGATAATGCACGAAAAAGTAATACAATCTCCCAGGGAATGTTCTAGGTCAGTAATGGCAAAAATACCAACCGCAGCCCCTTTGGGGAAAAAAGAATACATTTATGTTTTATACGTTCACGTATTTATGCTTTATTTCGCGTTATTTTCCATTAATAATAAACAAGAAGTTTTTAAAATATTTAAAAAATATATTAAAAACTGGAAATTAAAATTAAATTAAAGCCAGCAAGTGTAAAACACTTTAGACAGACGACTATCAATCATGTTTAGATATGTTTTAAAGAAAGTCTTAATCTTCAATGTATAATTCTGTTTACGGTATAATGGAAAAATGATTGTGAAATTGATGGAAAAAATCACAGCACTATCAATTCCACACTTAACGTTATTAAAATTTCATCAGCACGTTTGTCTAAGACTTAATTCATTGAAGTTTCCAAATCGCAGGTTGATTGAAGCGAAAATAGAGTTTTTTAAAATGTGAAATGATAGTAAATTAACAACCAGTGTAATCATTTGAAATTTAAATTAGACCTGAAAATGCGCATGCATTTATGGTACAGGCACAGGATATCAGTTTGTGGGATGTAGTTCAATGCATTATGTACTTGTATTTGGCTGGTCAGTACAGGGACGGTTATTGCTGATTGTGGATGGTACTGGAGTTGCTCTCCAATGATGCCCATACATGTTCGATTAAAGATCTTGCGTTTTATCGGTCCAAGGTAACACGTACACACTCTGTAGAACATGTTGAGTTACAGCAGCTGTATAAGAGTGCACGTTACCCTTTAAGTGCAGTTCATAATCATCTTTAAGCACAGCACACTGAATCTTCAGACTGACGTACGTTTGCAGTCAGGGTTTTGGGAAAACCAAATGAGTGCTCCTGAAGTCACAGCAAATTGATCTCCAAACTATAACTCCAGATGTGGGTCTAGTGTATATAGATTGCATGCAGGTTGATTGCAAGCGCTACCTCTGCCTTCTTCTAACCAACACACGACCATCACTGGCACCAAGGCAGAACCTGCATACATCAGAAAACAAGAAATTTCCACTCCGTCCTCCAGTGAAGCTTAGTTTGACACGTTGCCAACCCCAGTAGTGGAGTCGGTGGATTGCAAACATGGCATCTGGACCTGAGCTGTCCTTGAAGTTACCGATCTGCAAAAGTTCTTTTGGCCACTGTGAAACCAACTGTAGTTCGAATTTCTGTTGAAGACGAAAGAAAGATGCATTATGGTCATTCACCATTCTTTCATCTCAGTCGTCTCAGTCTCCAGAATTCGGTTTTTATCAAGCATTATCTACCCTTAACCACTACTGTCAACACTCATACACTTCGAATACATTCTTTTCAGCCCTTTCTGTAATATTGCGAAAATAACTTTTTCTTTAGCCAGCACGAATTCGTTCAAATTCAGGGAGCTGTTGATCTTAAAATAATTGCTATCGTCATCCCCCACGACAAATCTCGATGATAACGAACGATCACGAGATTTACAGCACGAATTTAAAGCAAACCTTATTTCTATGTTAATAGTGGTGCTTACGCTCCTAACACAAAGCTTGAATCAACGAAATTTCTTAGATGCATAGACACACTAACCAAATGTCATACATCTGACACAACTATTTCTTGGTAGTCGGACTTTTTACTATCGATGTATATTAATTATTTTTTCATGAACATTTTCTTGTGAGCCATTTAGTAATAAAATTATTAGTTTGAATATTATGTTTCGAAATTCATTAAGATTTCCATTCTGAAAAGGTTTGAAGTGTTTATGTATGTTACACTTATGAGAATTAAATAAAGCTAAAAAAGTTTTTTTGAAATATTGGTTGGATTCATGTAACTTGAGTATTTTATTATGACTAAATGGTGAATTTCTATGCGATTTAATTATTTTTGAAACAAATGGATGAGATGCTAGTCTTTATTTGGAGATATTTAATGAGATATTTTTTTTTGAAATCTTAGTATATTGGGTAGTTTTAAGTAAGGATGAAAAATCCCAAATTAATTCTTTTTAATGTTAAAAGATATCAAATGAAAATGCTCGTTCAACTCAGTAAAATTTAAAAATTAAGAAATAAGAAATAACCCTTCAAATAAGTTTTCAACTAATCTAAGTTAATTGTAATCCCCATTTTTGAAAATTATCCTGTGCTGCTGAAGCAGGTAAAATAATACCGAGATTTTTAATCTTTAAAATCTTAAAATCACCACGCTTTTTTTAAAAATAATTACTGATGTTTTAAGAGATTACGCTTTTATTAATTTAATCATTTGTTTTAATTTTAAACAATGAAAGGATTAAAAATACACGTGAACGAAGCTTATTAATGTGCACCATTAATTAAATTTTAAAAAAAAATAAAAAATCAGATGGTGAAAAGTCGATGTCCGAGGATTTATGATTATTAAAGCGAAACAAATAAAAGGAGTAAAATACTCATGTAAATGAATTTCATTTAATGTTTGAATTGCACTCATCAACGAAATGTTTTGTATTTTTCAAGAAATTATCCCTATTTTAGTGAGAACAGTTTTAATAGGAAACGCGTATGTTGTTTTTCATAAATTGATAAAAATTGTTGACAGAAAAATCAACTAATTCCTGTACATGAATTTTCTTCTCATTCTGGAAAATCGTGAAGAATAAATTCCTCAAAAAGTGTCAGTTTGTACTATGGAATAGTTTAGAAAACCCATTACCATTCAAATCATTGACTGGAGAAAGTTTAAGATGGGAGTTTAACATTGTATGTGTAATATATATTATTGTATACAGTAAAACCTGGTTATGCGCAGTCCTTTTTTATGCGATTTTATTTTTGTGTGGGATAAGATTTCAAAGGCCTTATGCGTATCGGTCTTATGTGCATTGTTTTGCAATAACTATAAATAGTTAAACACACATTTTTAAAGGTCCAGTTAATATGTAATAATATTAGTAAAACCATAAAATTTAACTAATGTTAGACATTAATAATTTAGGGAGGAATTGCGAAATCTACCCACTCAGAGACGAAGCTTGTTCTTTAATAGTGGATTAAAGACTGAAGAGCTATAATATGCAAATCGTCTTAATAGCACACGGGAAAATTCTCTTAAAATTTAGGTTGGGGGAAACAAACCAAAATCACTCTTAACATTCGGAATGTGGAAAATATATGTAATATCTTTTGTTACGTGTAAATTCTCTTCCTTTCATCTTTTTTTATATGCATCATTAACGCCATGAACTCTGGAGCTCACACAAACTTTGGCAATAAATAAAGCAAAAGTTAAAAAATAAACTTGCAAAAAATTAAATCTTAATGGATCGATCTATTTAAAAATGTCTCCAAAAATTCCTATGTACTCTCAATTAGTAATTTCTACCATAATGTCTCTGTATGGTTTCTTTTTTTTTTTCTAATTATTATACGCGTACCTATGTAATATTGCTTCTCTTGTAGATTTTCGAGCTTTGGCGAATTTTGATTGTGGGATTTATACTTTAAATACAATGCAATAAGAAAGAAATGCATGTTTGAAGATTTGGTGATTTCTTTCACTAGCCAACCCAAAACATTGCCACTGGAAAATATTATCAACATTTTTTCTTAAACTTAGATTTCCATAATAATCTATCATTTGGTTGTCACATTTGTTTAGTAGCCTGTAAGCCGCTGCGAGTTTGAAGCACAACGTTGTCCGAGGAACACCCCCTGGATCTCGGCTACTTTGATTCTCGAGGACTGCCCTCTTCAGCAGTCCCCAGGATTGTACTAGAGTAATCTGCAAAAAAAGAAGCATTATTTCGAAATAAAATCATATTTGAGTTACCTAGTGTTGGTTAGAATGAGCTTCCAATCAAGAAATCGAAGTTCGGTACTTTTCCATTTCACAGGTGCCAATCTCACCAAACAGATTTTTTGGGCACAACACACGGTATAGACATAAAAAAATTTTAATTAATAATTGCTCTAAGGATTTTTTTTTATTTTTCTACTTTTAAAATCATATAATTTTTTTTTTTTTCAAATGGGCCGTGTCATGTTTTAAAAATGGGATGGTAAAAGGTTAACAGCAGAATTTTCCATTTGGTGCCTGTTGTATCCTTTTTGGCGACTATCTCTAGTGGTTGCGAAATGGGAAAAATACCAACAGTTCAAAGAAGTGATTAAATTAAAAAAAGCTATATTCTGTAATCAATTTTTAAAAAAAAAACTTTCATTAGTATTGTACAGTAAAAACATATCAAAAAGGAAATAGTTTTTAAAAATATCATAGCCGAGATGTTTTAAACAGTTACTAGGTACTTACGCATTAACGCAACAATCGCCAAATCTATCAAAAATTCACCAAGTTGGCAACCCGATTTATTATGTGTCGAACGCGCTGAATTGGCAACCAGGTGCTTCGTTTATATAATGTCACCAATAGGTTGCGATAATATCAGTTTCTGATTTATGATCCCATATCAAATACATTTTAAAAACATAATGCTAAAATATTTCCAAAATGCAGCTTTCTAAAAATATTTGTGAAAATATATCAAACATTAATGAAATTTCTCTCTATTTATATTCTCATATATATATATATATATATACTGCTGGAAACCGTAAATGAAGGAAGCACGCAAATAACATGAAATTTACAACATGTATTAGTGGAGGTGAGATATGCAAATTATTAGAATTTCAGCGCAGATACACATCACTCACGCCTGTGGCGCCACCTCAAAGCGCTATTTAAAGCTTGGAGATTTCGACGATTTCAAGTTAGGTGATTGTGTTTTTCTTGTGATTTTTTCAAAAAATGATCAGTTATGTCTCGTAGAAAAGAGCGATCAGCTTTTGATCAAGTATCCGAGTTCGACAGAGGAAGGATAGTGGCCCTACCGAGATTGTGGATTTTCTTTCAGAGAAATCGGTAGTTGTGTTGGACGAAACCAAACAATTGTAATGCGGATATGTGACCGTTTGATGCAGGAAGGTACGACGGACCGACGAGGTCGATCGCATCCACTTCAGTGCACCACTTCACGTGAGTACAGGCAAATTGTGCGCATGACAGTGACAAATCGCTCAGTCACATCACGAACCATAGCACAGCACATTGAGTCTGTAACAAATCATTCAGTGTCTGCATGTACCATTCGACGCCGTTTACAGCAGAGTAGTCTGTCCGCAAGACGTCCATTGCTTGGTCTACCCTTGATGCAGAACCACAGACATCTCCACCTCCAATGGTGCGATGAATGAAGGATGTGGGTGGCAGAATGGAATGCAGTTGTCTTTACTGACGAGTCACGCTTTTGTCTGCAACACCACGAGGGTCAGATTCGAGGCTGGAGACACCGTGGAGAGAGGATGCTGAACAGCTGCGTTGTGCACCGCTACACTGGTCCTGCACCGGGTATTATGGTATGGGGCGGTATTGGATATCACTCTCGCATTCCTCTAGTACGCATTGCCGGTACTTTAAACAGCCAGCGCTACATCTCCGAGGTGTTGGAGCCAGTTGTCCTTCCTTACCTTCAGGGCTTGGCCACAGCCATATTTCAACTGGATAATCTTTCAATTTCTTCGATAATCAACAGATTGAATTGCTTCTCTGGCAGGCTCACTCTCCGGATCTTTTGCCGAGAGGAAACATGTGGTCCATGGTTGCTTAACGATTGACCCAGATTACACCCCCAGCTGCCACGCCAGATCAACTTTGGCAACGTGTGGAAGCTGCTTGGTCTGCTGTACCCAAAGAACACATCTTAAGTCTCTTTGAATCAATGCCGGGCGTGTGGCAGCGGTGATCTCCAACAATGTTGGCTACTCTGGTTACTGATTCTGGCAGGAACCACACTTCACAGAAGTCTATAAATTTAATCATTTGATACTTGGTCAACATGTTATCTACAAAATATATTTTGTTGTGCTATCTCTTGTCTTTCTTCATGTTGCATTTTCGGTGGCCAGCAGTGTATATATATTATATATCTGGCAGAAAATTTCATAATCAACTAATAAAACTTGAACATGTTAATCATTTTACAATTTAAAATAAGAGAAACAAAGCTAATATATCAATATTATTTTATTACTGTTTGTATAACTTTCAAAGAAAAGAATATCACTTTTTAATCTCTATCGCTCACCTAATAGAGTGGACAAATTTCCAGTCTATTCTGAAAGAAATTGCAAAATGAAATGAGAGTAACCGATACAGTTCGGTGCCAAAAATTACCGGATTCTCCTTAAACCTGCAAGATAAAAATGTAAATAAAACACTAAAGTAAGTGAGATAGGAAGTAATAGAAGAAACGACAGAAAAAACATACGACATCGCTGACACCTTTGGAGAGCCTGAGATGTCTTTACCTTGGGGACGAGAGCCCTCATTTTCGGGAAGCGGTTTGCAGAAAGAAAATTTTGACTTACCTGAGTAAAGATGAGGAGCCTCATCTTCCGGGGTGGAAGGAAAGAAAAAGAAGACGCACTAACCTCAGGGAAGACATAGTCGTGTTCTTAGTCCATTGGTTCCTCTTCTTGGTGGTATTTCATCTCCCAGAGTTCTGAAAAGGAAGACTCATAAAAAGCGTTACAATTTGACATTGTTTCATCAAAAGAAAGTAGACAAAAGAAAAGGTTAAGACTTAAACTTAACGCTACAGAAAAATTACAAAAATAAACAGCGAAATGAGCCCGAACTATAAGATTAATATATATATAAGAGAGAAACAACGAATATAGTTTGAAAACCAATAAATTTTTAGTCACCAAATCCAGAAAGCATTGTCGTTCTTTGTCAATTAGCATAGCGCAAATTTACAGCACGTTCAGTCGTAGAGAAATCTCACTTTGAAAGAAAGAAATCGATTGAAACTATCTGATTCTAGAGATTGTAACCAATCAGAATGAACTAATGCAAAGTGAAAGTTGTTGTGCTTAAAATGTAAACTAAATTGCTTGAAATAAAAATCTCGTTAATTTAATTTTAGCATAGATCAATTTAATACACTATCTGGCCAAAAGTATCCGGACACCCAGTGGTATGGACTTAGAGCGTCATGAGGCACATATTAATATGATGTTGGTCCCCCCCCCTATTGCATGGATGACAGCCTGCACACGTTTGGGAAGACTTTCCACCAATTTTTGATAAACGACTATAGGAATTGCCTTCCAGGCGTCCATCACAGCTGAAGTGAGTGCTTGCAGTGAAGATGGTCGATTTGGATGGCTACATAATCTGCGCTCTAATTCGTCCCAAATGTGTTCTATGGGATTTAAATTGGGGCTCTAAGAAGGCCAGTCCAGTTTTTGAACACCCATTTCGTCAAACCACGTTTGTGCAAGCCTCGATGTGTGAATGGAGCAGTTATCCTGCTGAAAGAGAAATGGGCCTTCCCCGAAATATTACCATAGATTTGGGAGTGCAGCATTGTCCAGAATGTCCACATAAATCCCAGAGTTCTATGATTGTACGACAATCGGCGGTAGGCGATAACACAGTGGCTGTAGACCAACAGATCTCCATAACTCTTCCCGAGAACACTACTCCATCAAAAGAAGGTTATAGTGACTATTTGGTGGTCCTCAGCAAGATTGACTCACCATGACTTTCTAAAACCAGGTGAAATTATCACAGTGGTTATGTATAGTAATGGATTGATGAAATAAACCAGGAACTTGCTCATAAATAGCCGGCATTAGTCAATAGCGAAAGCCAATTTCTTATCTATGACAATGTTAGACCACATGCTTCAATGAGCACTAGTCAAATATTGCCCACCTTGTGTGCGATTCTGTATAGAACTATCTACGGAATATTACTTTTCAAACATCTGAATAGCTTCCTACAGGAGAAATGCTTCAGAAATCCAAGGGATGCTGAAACAGACTTCAATGAGTTTGTCACTCCAGAACTTCTAAAACTTATGGTATTGGGATTAAAAAAACTTGTTTCCGTTGGAAAATGTATGCTGAAGCTAATGGCTCTTATTTTGATTAATAAAAATTGTTTTATGGAAAGATACACTTATTTAAATTAGACAATAAATATTGAATATTCATATATTAGAGTATTACTTTAGGGAATTGAATTGATTTTAACATTCACTTGATTTTAAATAAAACATCAGACATTTTTTTACTTAGGAGCTAATTTCGTTTTTCTGTGAATAATTAAAATTTTCGTGCATCATATATTACTTTAGTTGGCCCAAAATATTAACGTAATACAAATCCTTTCTCAGGAATGCAATTTTCAGGCAATCAAAAATTAAGAAACAGTTGACATTCTTGAGAAATGAACTTACAATACAGTTTCATCATGTTTGTTTACATTTATCAAATAATTACAAATTAATGGGACCCTTTGACAAAATCTTGAATATCTAGAATTGCGATGCATTGGCTCAAATTGAGAGAATGTCTCTTTTTTAGGTTATAAGTAAGAAGCCTCACCATTTGGTGGCTAAAAACACATCAGTTCATTGAGTCTAGCAAACCATTGGTTATAACTGAGACTGTCGTGTGGCGGGAATGGAACTCATTGGATTAAGCCATCGGTCAAAATTCTGTTATTGTTTGTGCGCTAACGCGATGTTGAAGAGGTATGTCCCCAGGACGTCAAATCCGAAGACCCACAAATGTTGTTCTTTACAAAGCCGTGCATTGGATTGATGATAGCGGCTGACGAGTTGTTGGACAATTGCAAGAGTCCAATGCAAGTAGCCTTAACTTATTAAATGATTTTTAACACTACGGAATAATTGGTACATTTTGGAATTTTTAATTCGGGGAGTGATTGAGTTAGTCAACATTTCAAATCATGCAATATTTTCTTATTCCATGGTAATTAAATCTGTTGTTGTTGCTAATGTCTTCTGTCTAACGGTGTCAGATCGAGGCCCACGATTTTTATCACGGCAAAGGTCTGAATGTACGCCGGTCATTAGTCATATCTTTGAGCTCCATGCAAGTGACAGTACGTTTTTCCGCTCGGTTCCACCACAATTTTGAGAGAAATCACCCTTAAGGTGGTCAGGGATCATTAACCTCACGAGAGGACTTGTGGTCCGACGGCTATTTATAATACATCCGTTCCACGTAGCCACTATACATTTACAAACATCTACGCCTTCTCCGAGATTCGAATCCAGGTCCTACGGTACAGAAGTTAACGTCACTGACCACTATACCGGATGGGCAGTGGTATTTAAGGTATAAACCCAAAAGCAAAATTCGTTGGTTCCAGAAAATTCCTGAAGGAAACAACATTACATTTGTACTGCGAGAGGATAGACTTCGCTGAGAGCCCATTACTTTACTCTCATTCATGATCAAAAACACTTTCCTTTAATAATTTTTTTCTGAAAAATGATCACAATTTAGAATTTACCTTCTAATAAGCTGTATGTAGTGGAGTATTTACAATGTTTCTGGGACATTTTTTAAAGCAAACGTCATGTTGACGTCAAGTCAAAAATAAAAGAGATATAAAATATTAATTTACTGAAAGGAAAGAAAACAAAATACATTCTGACATAATAAAAATTAGTTACTCATTTACATTGATATAATATACTTATAAATATATCAGTGCAGCACAATGTTTTTGATAATTAATTTATGAATACTAAATTAAAAACAAGTATCATAATTACTAGTGCCATCCATGAGGTTGTCATATGCAAAATTTAATACTTATCTTGATATTTTGAGTGATTTATAAGTTTAGTCGTATAGTAGCTTTAGGTCAAAGTACATGCCCATTGCATTGAATACATTTTTATTGTATGGGAGGGGGGCAAGGTGAGAATCATGATTCAAAATTGGATATCAGATATTGAAAGTTTGAGAAGCACTGAAGTAATGAAATATGATTACATAAAATTAAATTATTTACGCAAATAAACTTTCAGTCGATTTCCCTAAAATATTCATTAATTTATAGGTCAACGGCTTGATGAAGGATTGTACTTTAAGAAATGAATAATTATAAATATGTAACATTAACTGACTTAGAATTATAATATTCAGTTTATGATAAGCATATAAAAAAGGAGTTTTTTCCCTTTCTTATAAGCAGTGCATGAGTTTCAGGTGCATGTTCAGAATTTTTAAAGTTTTCAGTGTAGTTACTTGTACAATAAGAAATCCATACTTAGTTTTCCACCATTTTTAAAACATCATGGCTTTGGGTGGATTATTCTGAAAATAATCCATCACTTTTTTGTATATTAAAATATTTTTTTTAAATACAAATTGCTAACTCAAACTTTGGAAGAGCCTAACCCTACTAAAGTTGACGATATATTTTTAGTTTGGACGGATACTTCCTATATATATCGGGATAATGCTTGAGGATTAGATTCTGCGCCATAATGATCCTTCACCCTGAGTTGTCAGTAGACAGGGAAACACGACAACTTGTCAAAATAAAATGACGCTGGAAACTTGGTTCTGGGCAGTAGTGACGCAACATGTTTGAGTTTCATATTCGGTGCTTCAAAATATTGTATTTATTCTCACATTTAATATTAAACATTATGATAAAGCATTTTGAAAGCAAGCTCAAAATAAAAAGTTTTGCTTTGCATTTAAAAAGAAATATAGTGAAAATATCTAACGTACTTTTTATTGAACATACCTTTACAGTCTTACAACTATTTTATGAATCAATAATTATAGTTAGATTTTTAAAAAATAATTTTCGAATGTCAGCTAAATATTTATCTCTTTCTTTATAAATATATGAAAAATGCGACTTACCCTTTCACTCATCCATCACGCTATCACTAACACTATTACATGTACAGACTTGAAATTTAGCTGGATTGTTTGTTTTCTTAAGTATAGATCTGCTAAGAATGAATTTTACGGGAATTTACTCCAGAGGGTGGTTAATGCGGCGTTACAGACAAAAATTCCCGTTTTTCAATTATTAGATCTCTTGATGAAATTTGGCAATCAAATATCCTTTGTTGAGTTCTTATATTAAGGTATAGTAACTATCAGTATGTTTTGGAATGGAATCGGAAGCTTCTTGCTGGGACTTCGATATCGGTAACTATAACAGAAAAACAATTTCATACAATATCACGAGATACCAAGCTGAGTAAACTACTTTAATTAAAATATATATGTATATATATATAATTATTTATTACACTCATAATTTACTGGGCTGTAGATTTTGTGTGTGTGGACTGAAAAAATTTAGTGATATACACTCATGCTTTTGGCTTTAGAATTCTGACAATTCTCAAACTAAATGATCTTATACTGATTATTGTAGGCCAAAAGACACACACTTTATATTTTTTTCTAAAAAGAAGTACTTAAGGCAGCATTTCTTATACTGTGGGGCGCGGCTCCCCCAGGGGGAGTGGAAACCCTGCGAGGGGGTGCGAACATATTGGGATGTTGAAAACAAAAATTTAATGAAAGTAAAAAAAAATTACATTCTGAAATAATAATAAAAAAGTATACATTTACACTGATATAATACACTCCTAAACGTAGAAGTACTGCGCAATATGTATTTGATAAATAATTTAACAATACTAAGTTAAGAACAAGTTTAATATTTACCAGTGACCGCATGGGTTTGTCATAGATAAAATTCTACACAACAATTAGCACTTATCTTGATAATTTGTACGGTTTACAATTAATCCCTTCAATCGCAATTAAAAATTACTCGATTTGCTCCCCAATGTCCCCGTTTAACACGTAGGTGAGCGTATGTTGTTTATTGGAAAGGGAGGTAGAAAAGGAATAAATAAGCAAATTCTCTGAAATAAGTAAATCTGTTGTAAAGGTCCTTCTATTGCATTCCAACACCTTCAGAATAATTTTATAGATAGCAGTGACAGAAAAGATGGTACTTCGGAAAGACGTATATATACATCAGCGGCAATTGATGCACTGGATTTGCTAAACGCTTATATACGCTGTTGACCCATAAGAAGTAGAAGTCGTATTGTAGCTTTAGCGTCAAAATATATTATTATTGAATTTAATAATTTATTATTGTATGGGGGGCGATGAAAGTTATGATTGAATATTGGGACGTATATATTGAAAGTTTGAGAAGCACTGACAAAATTCCTAAATAAAAAATATAGGAAATACAAATTGTGTTCATTGTTTGGACAATTACTGGAGATACTCCAGTAAAGCTGTTCTTAAACTGTGATCTGTTGGTACCCGGATGTCCCCAGCACATTATTAAGGGTCCGTGAATGCCTCTCACTTAATGTTATTATTTCCTTTTTTTTACATACCCTGATCGGCCTCGTGGAAAAATTGAAAGATGTGTCGTCCTAGGGAAAGATGTGTCGATCACTTACGTTCCCCAATAAAAAGAATCTGTCCTAAAACATGCATTTTGATTCAAAATATTAATTATTTTTATTCCTTGAATCTACATACCCATAACTACAATGAAATATTTTAAAGAAAATATAGTAGTACAGGAACAAAAATTAAGACCCGAATTCATAGTACCTTCATTATAAAATATCACATATTTTAATTTTATTTAGAGTTAAGTACATTATTCATTTATTTGAAATTAGTATTTTATAATACTTTATATATGTAATTAGATGTTTACAGTTTTCTTTAAGGGAAAAAGTTTTCGATTATCGAGGAACTGTTAAATCACTCAGCCATGTGTAGGGAATCAGGGAGGTTGTGTTCAAAATCCTGGAGGGTCCGCGATGTCAGACTGAAATATAAAGAGAGACCTTGGTGATCGAAAGTCTTAGAACAGCTGATCCAATATAAATAATTTCAGACATTGAGTAGGTGATACATGTGTATGTTTGAATACAATTTATAGTTCTACTTATAATAATATAGTTGAATTATAAAAGATAAATCTATCAATTTTTAAAAATATTTTAAAAACAAATTTAGGAAAGGAATGTAATAATTGGCAGATCATGTGTAGGTAATGAAATAATAAGGTAAAAACTCTTCGATTTAATAACCGCATTATACTATATATATATATATATATATATATATATATTTACCTATGCTGTCTTTATTTTATTTTTATGTATTCCTTTGCTTTATTAGGTAAATCGTTATTTAGTATAATATCATTGCTTTTATTTATATAACCCATTCGTATATTTAAAAATACTTAACACATAAAATTCAATAGTCTTATTTTTTTAATACAAGAAACAACTTTCGAAAATAAATTTACTTTTATATTAATAACCTGATATGATATAATAAATTATTACTTATTAAGTAAGCTTTCTCTGGATAATTATAGTAAATGTTACGTTCACTTAGGATGCATCTAAGTATGAATATATAGCAAGTTAATTTCAAAGAGAATTGTTCAATTGCAAAATATTAGCTGCAATGCTTAAGATATATGTTATGATTCGATGTGTTTTGATAAATTCTGATTGAAATACCCTATTACAAAGTTAATATAAGGGATTAACACTAGATTGCCCAAGGAAGTCATTTTGACTGCTTTTTAGTTTTAATTAGAAGAAAAATTATGTATATAATCAATTCCTAAAAATCATGTGACTTTTTCTTCAACATATAGTATATGTGTTTTTAGTGCGTTTTTCACGTAGCGTTAAAGCGCTATTAGGCGTCACGTAGAGTTAGCACAAAAGCTCTATTAGGACGCAAATATCGTCTTCGTCTCATATTTTGTCGTACCTTTTTCTCACCCAATAAGTAACCAATTGACCTCGGGTTTTCGGCATTGGGTCGCATTTGTGCCCTAGATGAGCCGAATCATACTTAAATTTTCCGGTAGTTTTCCTGAACTTCGCTAGTTTTTTGCTTTTTTATAGTGCTGATACAGATTTGTATCATTATTTCTTTTCAGCTCAGTAGTAGTACATTTAGAGGAGTGGTACAGTACTACTTTATGTTAGTAAAAAGTTCATTAGTTCCATTATTATAAAATACAACTTGTGAAAATCGCGCTAAAATTACTTGGCCATGCCAATGATTGATATCTTGTTCAATAAATGTAGTTGCCTTTTTCCTCCTTTATCTCGTGGTTTAGATATTATTTATACCTATATTGCTCAAAAGCAGTCATTTTGAGTGCTTAAGAAATTTAAAATAATCAAATGACTCTTATTATTAAATTGAATAAATTTCTTATGTGACCAGTTCGGCTCTGTGGTTAGGTTAGGTGGAAGTTATTTTAATGCTAGCATTACAACGTTCCTTGCCGCATACCTTACTACCCTATCCGTCCTACTTCTTTTTGTAACTCTAGCATCAGAAACTTCATATAAATGGGCCCATTATTCAATACACTAAAGCTGTACTTGTTATTCGTTTCTTTATGAGAAGTGATATTTGCTCTATCAAGTTTTTTTGTGTGTATTTTATACCATTTGTGTCCTAAGTTTATGAAAAAAAATGACGAAAGTGTCTTTGCAGATGATGTACACAAAAAAGGATTTCCACTTTTATTTGTATAAAATATGCAAATAATAATGCATACTTTTTTTCCAAGTGAAGTAAATTTTTTCATTCTTAATATTTACTAACTAGTATTTACAAATAACCTGTTTTTAATTGTAATTAAAAATATAAAAATATTACAAAAATAATTTTAAATAAATTTTTATATACATTAGTAATTTTTTCACAGCACAGTCATTTTGACTGCTTTTGGGCATTATAGGTATATTCAAAGTCTCCGTCTTTCTAGTGTTAAGAAAGGCCAGGGTTTTACAATATCTTGTTATGTATTGATATCTTAGAAATAACAAAATCGAATGCTTTTAACCGTACAGTCTCACTTTTCCTCGGAACCATCGAAAAAACGACTTTTCTGTATGTGTGTGAAGAAATGTCACTACCTTAAGCTGTACTCACACATGATTAGGTTTTTGACACTGTCTCCGTGGCTTTTTAGGATGAAAAAGGAGCTTCTACTTGTATGGGATGTTTTGTAGAAAATAGAACGGTAATAAGCAAAACAAGATGACTCTTTTTTTTTTATTTCATGATATCCTTATCTGACAAATTCTGTCAGCAGTGTTTTTGGTCAGTTATATTTTTTGTCAGCATTTGGCAAACCATTCACTTTTATTATTTTTTTCTTTGAAGAAAAAATTCATTGTTTTAAATAGATTGTTAATGGTTAATTATCGTGTTTATAAAAACTTAAAAGTCACAATTCGTAGGACATATTGAATAAAAAAATTTTTAAGAGACATGTGCGTAGAAAGAAGTTTAGATATATTTTATTTAGTTATCAGTAATTATATCTGCATTCTGTTGTATATCATTACATACATGTTTTTATAATGATCAAAACCTCAGTGAGATAGGATATGCTTATAAACGTGAATAACCACCTTATTTTTTTTCTATTTTATTTATTTTAGTTTCCAAAAATTTAATTTCTTGCATAATTATTTAAATATTTTCAATATATTTTTTTTCATTGAAATATTTCTTTATTGAGTTAGTTATTTAAAAATAGGAGGGAAACCACATACTCACTCTTTCAACACGAGATCTACGAAACTACTTAGCAACAGACTTTAAATTTCGCATGAATATTTCTTTTATTGAGTAGATATGTGTTAAGGGAAGGTCCTGAGGAAATCGACTCCCAAGGGAAGTTGAAAGAGTTAAGGTGGTGTTATAGTTCAAAAGCGCTTAAAATTTTATCTATAAGGCATACAGATTGGAAATTTCGCAAGTATGTTTCCTTTGTTGAGTAGAGATGTACTAAGAATGTATTTTGCACAAATCAACTCCTGAGAGGAACTCTTAAACTATCAACCCGTCAAACTTGATATTTAGTAAGCATGTTTATTTTGTTGAGTAGATATCTTCTAAATATGAGTCTTGTGAAAATTGAATCTGGAATAGGATTTGTGGGGAGGGAAGAGAATTTTACTTCCATTTTAGAAATCCGTGTCATTTATTATTTAATAAAGAGGTGAGAGTTAAAATATGTGTTTCCATACATGCGTTGACTATTCATTAGTTGAATTCACCTTTCGGTATAGTGGTAAGTGACGCTGTCTGTTGCGCTGTTTGCCCAGGGTTCGAACCTCGGAGAAAGCATAGATATTTGCAAATATATAGCGCAGCTGCGGCACTGGGGGGACTCTGAATATTCTTCAAGCTATAAATCCTACCGTGAGGTTGGTGGAAGAAAATAGAGGGAAAGGCCTTTACCCTATCCCCTCTTTGGATGACCTCCTGCAAAATTAGAGTGGAATTGGGCTTAATTTTAATGTCACCTGTAAGATGCTCAAAACTGCGTCTACCCTACAGACTTACAAATATCCTCTTCTCATGATGAATTGAATTTCGTGGGCCTCGATGTGACTACCGTCAAACACGTAGCAACAACTTGATTGTCATTAAAATAACATTTCGTTAGCCATTTTCATCAACCCTTACATTGATTCTGCCATATTGCAAAGTAATCAATTAATTTTCCATTTAAGGTATCCGACTACCTCACAAAAAAGGTGAATTTTGTCAAAAATTTACAAATTTTTCTTATGATTTTTTTGTATAAACACCTTATTAGCATTATAAAAGTACCAAGTTTTTTATTTTCCGTTCATTAGAACAAAACTACAAGTGTTTTAATCAAAACAGATGTCATTACTTTAAGCAAGATGTCATACTTTAAAATGCGTTTTACTCGAAATGTGTTTTTTAAATGATCAAACGGGGGCAGTGATTGTTTAAAAAGTTTTGAAAATAATTAACTGAAATTTTTTATACGTTCTGTAGGATAGTAGAAGTGTTTTAACTTCATATTTATCAATCACTATTTTATTACAATATGTACTGTCTCTTATGTGAATATAATCACTGTTTTTATAAGCAATTTCACATATAATAGCTTAGATAAAATGTTCTAATTTTTGTAAAAATTAAAATATCTCTTATCCTGAACGTCATTTCAAAAATGAATAGCAAAAAAACACATCAGAATTGAAAATTTGTTCATAAACTTTTTGCACAGATCGGGACTTGTTTATGTAAATTTTTGTAAATTTTTACCCATTTTTTCCTACATTTTAGTAATTATAATTTCTTTTTTTTTCTTACTTTTATTTTATGTTCCTTGAAATTTGCTAAATAAATCTAAAAACCACAAGAAAATCTCTATACTTCCATTGTTTCTTTAAAAAAAATTGTCGCAAATAAACGAATACGCTAAAAAAACAAGAAACACGTTTCAATCTCCCTACTTTAATAATTTTTATACAGTTACACGAAATGAGGCGCCACTTTTTTCTGCTACAGTGATGACACGGCTAACTAATATACATTTATATTTACTTATAGACATCCACAGCACAAAAAAATTACGAAAAGGAATATGTATCGCGTTACATGTTTATTACGAAAATGCCAGCTGCTGTTAGTCATAAGATAGTGCTTAAATTGAGAGTATCTCTGAGTATCCACTAGAGGGCGTTTTTGGATCAGTTACCGTCTTAATTTTGCTCGTATTGAAAATATTAAACTTGTAGAAATTACATGAAACAAATTTATTATACCAGTTTATATTGTTATCATAAAAAAACGAATAAGAGAAGTTCCAATTAAGAATTTATTTAACTTAAACTTGCCTTTTATCCCTTTAAGTTTCCCCACATATTCCCTTTGAAAAATTAAAAAAATAATTTCAAAAATTACTATTAGACATGAAGGTGATCATAAATATATAAAGAAAAAAAATTGCATTTTTTTCAATTTCGAGAAATTTATGGTTTCACTGTGATAACAGTGAACAGTAACGGTCCATTTTTCTAATATTCATCCTAACCAATCCAAAAGATTACTCAGAAAAAAAACCTTATACTTTAAGACCATAAAGCATTTAATTTTTACCGAAACTAACTAGAGAAAAATAATTTTAAAAGTTTTTAATTGTTTTTATTTAAAACTTTTGAGCATTTTTATAATTTTAATAGAAATTTGGACATAAAATTAGATATTTTTTAGATTCGCAGGGTCACATTTAGGCATGCGATGCACAGGGTAGAAAAAATTTTAAAGTGTGTGGATTAATATAGTTAAACATAAAAATTTCTCCCAATAATCTTAAAGTAAATAATTATTTTGCCAAGCCATATGATCTAAAGGTCGTTGCCCTTCAAGCGAACAATCGTTTCAGAACGGCAACCAAGAAAGCTGCGATACCGCCTCTTACTGGAGTTTGGTTTCGCAGTGAAACTATAGATATAAGTTTAATTTTTCTAATTTTCTGTTCACTTATCAAAATGATTGAAAGTTGTAATTAATAGTTAGGAAGAAGTATAGCAAGACCACGTGCTATATTTTTAAGTAATTGTTTTAAAATATTTTTTAAAGCTAATGGAATCTACCAAAATTAAAGAGACGTTAATATTTTTCTATTTAGGAGGTCCCAGTTGTTAAATATAGACGTAGTTACGCCATCTATTGCTAGGAAAAAAACAAAAATTCAAAAACAACTCTTACTGGGATAAAAAAAAATTAATTTTTTTTTTAAATGTTTAATGTGGGGTTTCCAGTGTGAAACCAAATATCGTTAAAGGGCTATCAAATTTATTTTTTTAGAAGTTCAAACTCAGATAAATAGTTTTGATATCCTTGTTTACTATATGTACACTTTACTTTAAAAATGTATTGATTGAAAAATATAAGAAAAATTACTTGTTAATCGACTGGTGATAATATTCTAAATATTTAACCCTTAAATACATTTTGTTGCCAATTGTCTACATATTAATTCCATTTAATTTTATTCAAAAAGCTGAGTGTGCGTTTCTAAACGCACGTTGGCAATCATAAACAACAAATCATGAGAGAAAGAAAAAACTTGACATTACTTTTTGGGGGTAATTTTATTATTTTTTTCCTTTTACATTGGAATATGGTGGGGATAAAGTTAAGTGTGTAACTTCAAAAGATATTTATTTTTTGTTCGAATTTCCTACATAGGATTGATTTATGTAATTAAAAAAATAAATCATGTTTGATATTGCTTTCGAAAATTTTATTGGATATATGCCATAAAAATATGGGAAATACCGTATGCTGCCAAAAGTCTACATACTGATTATTTATTTAAAAAAACGTGTATTATATTAACTGGATTTTTAATTTTTTTTTTACGTTAACTATGACTGTATTCCTATTAAAAACGATTTCTTACAATTCAAAACAAACAAATCAGGGATTTAAGGGTTTAATACGTCTTTTTTATTAATATATAGCGAAGTCTTAATACAGTTTAGCCTAAGACAGTGTTCCTCAAACTTTCAATATTCACGACCCAATGTTCCATCATAATTTTCATCGCGCCCCCCTCCATGCAATAACAATGCATTGAATTCTATATTACTATTCTTTGATGATATACCTACAATACGATTTTAACCTCATAAATGACACAGGAGTATATAAACGTCTTGCTCAGCCAAAACATTAATTTTCTGGACGTATATATACGTCTTTACGAAGTACGATCTTTTATGTGCAATGCTGTCCCTAAAATTATTCCGAAGGCTTTGGAATGCAATAAAATGACGTTGATAATGTTTGAGAATTAATTACTTATTCCAGAGGATTTGCTTTCCTCCCCCCCCCCGCCAAAAAAACATCCCATTCACGCGTCTACGTTGAAAATGGGGGGCATTGCGGAACGATTCAAGTAACTTTCAATTGGCAGTTAAGGGATTAATTATAAACCATACAAATTATTAAGATAAGTGTTTTAATACAAGCTCATGGGGTCACTGGTAATTATCAAACCTATTCTTTACTTGGTATTGTTAAATTAATTATAGAATACATTGTGCAGTACTGATATATTTATAACTGTATTACATCAGTGTAAATGTGTATTTTATTTTTTATTATGCAAATGTATTTTGTTTGTTTACTTCCAGTAAATTAATATTTTTTTGTTTTCGAATTTTCAATATGCTCTCGCCCCCCTCGTAGAGTTATCACGCCCCACTAGGGAGGCGCGCCCCACAGTTTGAGAAACGCTGGCCTAAGAGTAGAAATACAGCAAATGTGAATTTAAAAAAGTACCAAGATCTAGCGAAATATCTGCTGAAATAATTTTTAAACCTCAAGGTATATTCTCCTTGAAATGTTTCCCAGTGAACGGACTTCATTTAAACCCAAAATGGTGAAGAGAGTATTATTAGAAGGAGTTATTCCGCCTCACACATTTCTTTCCGAACTTCTGAAACTTCGTAACGGAAAATGACAAAACTGGGAAGGAGAGAGAAATCATTTTCGCCCTTAAACAACTCATTAATCATCATTAGTTTAATTAGGAAAAGTTTTCCAGTTGGGATATTACTGAAGCAGCAGACGTTCTTACAGCAAACAGTCGCTGAATCATGAAGTATGGGAAGGAAAATAAGAAAGTGCCCTGCGAGGAAAACCGCGTTTCTTCATACTTCTCAGAACTTGGAGGTGTGCGAGAATTGAAGTTGAAGGGAAGTCCTCGTACCGTGTTTTTTTCGTTTTCCGTGAAATTTTCTTTTGTTAGATTTAATTCTGCAAGTACATGAGACATTTAATTCTACAATTAATCGAAACACACCGAACAGCAAGTTGTAACAATTCATCTCTATTATTACATTTCAAGTAATTATTTTCTCCAACCAATCAGTTAACTGGGAATGACGAGTATACTCGTTATGGAGAAGTTGCAGGATTTCGTGTCATAGAGGAATACTAGTCATAGAGAAGTAGCAGAATTTTGTGTCATGACGATTATACTCGTCATGGAGAAGTTGCAGATTTTTGTGTCATGACGAGAATACTCGTTAAGGAGAAGTTGCAGATTTTTGTGTCACGACGAGTATACTCGTTATGGAGAAGTTGCAGATTTTTGTGTCATGACGAGAATACTCAAAGGAGAAGTTGCAGATTTTGTGTCATGACGAGAATACTCAAAGGAGAAGTTGCAGATTTTTGTGTCATGACGAGTATACTCGTTATGCGTAAAATGCAGAGACCATGGGTTATTTAAATTGTAATTTTTGAGAAATTCAAAACGCATTCTCAAACTTTAAGATGTTTAGAATACCTTATGGACAAGCCGGATTCTGATAGATTTCCCCTCATATCCATCAGTGTTTGTGAGTTAGAGTGAAGATCACGGCCATTATCAAAAATATAATTTATTAATCTTTAAATAATTTCAACAATCCAAGCTTAGGAAATGCACCTATGAATGAGTGTTGGAGCAAAAGCGAGGTAGACGAGATATATAATATTTAATTATGAATTAAATCACTTCATGAATGGTTTGGAAATGTACGTTCTAAATAATCGTAATTCTGTTCTCTGCTATTCGATATTTCTAGAAAATATTAATGTAATTCAAATATATCTTATTGGCTAGATCGTCAATTATTTGTTTTAAATATTAAGTAATTAATCAATGAGTCACTCTCAACTAGCTTCCTACTACTTTATGTTTATTACTTACTTCAATCATATAATTCTAACCTCTTTCTCTCTCTCGAACCTAAAAGTTAATGCCTAAATACAAGCCTTGGTTTACATAAACCGCATCTTCCTCGGTAGGAAGTTCTGAATAGAACAATATTTAAAAGAAATAGATTTTCCCTAAGAAGATTGGTAGGAGGCTCATGAATAGACCCGCTACAATATAAACTCATGTGTTTCCATATGCACCTGCTAAACCAGCGTACAAATTTGTATAACGGATTTATTTATGTGCGATTATGTTTTTTAGATGCTACCTAAAAGGGGCAAATACAAAAGTCAGGATTTTGATTTGTTAAAGGGATCCTTCAAGTATGATTAGCCATGGGACAAATGCGCGACTCTGACCAGGACTGATGTTGTCCACCTAGCTATCAAGCGATGTAAATGCCAATTGCTTGATGTTACAACCAGATTAATGACCCAATTTCACCATTGGCCTCCCCCTAAAGTAAATTTTTTTTTGGGGGGGAGGGCAAGAGAAGGATAATTTCTAGTAAAATGACTGTGATCTAAATTACAGCAACTACCCAATAATTTCTTTAGCGTCAAGACAAGTAAAAAGATTTCGTCCGTAAAGAAGGAACTTAATTAATGTGCGCTTAGGTCTCTAGGTTCAAGAATTTCGACGGTCCACTAAAATTCATAACTTAACTCAGTGGCGCAACAGCCCATGAGGTCCTAGGCATATTGTGCTCATATCAGTATACTTGACCTTTGGCACTGAAGTGTATGAGCAGATGTTTCGATCAAGTGGTCAGTCTGACGCAAAATTTACTAGTGTTAAGTTCCCAAGCAAGCTTGGTGCTTACTACCCATTGAAGGGATGGAAGGCTTAGTCGAGCGATTAGCCACTGGGATTCACTAAAATTCAGAGATATCCAAAAAACAACAATATGTTTGTAATATATGTTTATGCTAACCAAATAAATAAGTATTAGTAATAAAATTGGCACTTTTATAAAATAAACCCATCTTTTGGTCCAATATTTTAACAGCGATGATTATTATTCGATGATTGACGTATGTACTCGTCATAGCCGCTCAATTTCTGCAACACGTATAGTTCCGCGTTCTTAAACAGGGGCGCAGCAGATAACAGGTTAAAAAGGCTACACAAAAAGTTTAATTGATATCTTTCCAATTTTGAATTGACCAAAATGTTTTGAATTGAAAACCGAACACATTTATGGCAATTAGAAATAAAAGCACATAATGATTCCTTATTAATATTAATTTCAAGAAACTTTAAAATTACCTGATAAACATTAAAAAATCGAAAATTCACATTTTACTAATAAAATAGTTATATAACTTAAAAGCTTAACTCACATAACACTTAAAAACTAGTAAGTCTTCCCTTAAAACAAATGAATTATTTTCAACAAAACTTGTTTAATTCGTTAGCAGTAATAATTTTAAAAAATAATCCTATGGTGATGAATGTAATAAAGGGACACGCAGAAAAGGGGTTCTTAACCAAGTCCACTAGTTAATTAAAGATTCGCTTGTTAGACAAAACACACAAACATTTACATACATTAGAGAAATAATATTTACATTAGAATTAAAAGGAATCGAAGCACATGCTCTAACGTCCTTACAGTTCCGAAGCATGGCCATCACTGAGGATTGTTCTACCCGCTAGAGGGCTTGAAAGTCTTTCAACTATTAATTTGGGGGAAGAAGGCTGAAAGCAACAAGGGGGAGTCTAGACTTGAAAGTCTTTCAACTATTAATTTGGGGGGTGTCTAAGCAACGGAGGGTTACGATCTTCTATTAAAGACATTTTTAAAAATTTGTTTCACATATGGATACACAATCAAATTGATAATAATCGGTTTTATATACAGGGTGTCCTAGGATCATCGGGACAAATTTTAAGAGGAGGTTGGAGACATCACAAAGATTTAGATTTGCACAGGAATTCGTGTTAGGAAATGTCTACTTTCGGTGATAGGTGTCTTTATTCAGAAGAGCATTTAAGGAAACACACTTTCATTACTGCAGTCATTTAAGCTGTCACCGACCGCTGAGGAGCACGGAACGTTTTACAAACATTAAGCTGGTCGATATACACCCGATGTACAGATCACAGATATGCACCTGACGGAAGGAAATGTATGAGCAGAAAAAGTATTGTATCGCGAAAAGCACCTATAAAGAAATGCAACAGACCGCTGGATGTTTGTTAATTGCATTATAATTTGTGTAAATATGGATCATCACGAAGTAATAGGAATAGTGAGGGGAGCTATTCATTTCAACGGGCCACGGTATCCATCACGTTTTGTTCGATTCATGAAACAAAACGTGTTGAATAAAGTTTGAAGGAATCGGAAGACCAAGTTGGGAGTTCGAGTCAAATTCTTTCATCTCTTTGTAGACACCATTCATCATACAATCTTTATTTCTACTCGTGCATTTCCTTCTTCCAATTCGTAAATCAGGTGCATATCTGCCCGTTCGGTGTTTATAAATCATTCCATACTCCACTGCGGGCGATGATTGTGGTAATGCAATTATGTTTTCTTTAATGCTCTTGTGAACAACGCCACCTAGCGTCGAATGAAGACGTTTCCGAGCAAGAGTTGCTATGCAAATCTTAATCCTTGCGAAGTCACCTACCTCTCTTTAAAGTTTGTCTCAATGATCCTGGGGCATCCAGTATATATGAATACATATATTTTTCCATAAGTATATATATCACTGTCCCGATATAATTATTACACTATTTGGCTCTTTAAAATAATTTAAGATATGATTTTCAATAGTTTTATAAGTAACTATTCAGCTCTAGCTAAATTTAATTTATCTCCCAAATGTGTTACACCCCTCATTAATGTACGTTTCTAAAACTAATACAACATATCCAATATTTATTATGTATTACAAAATTAATATGAAGATTGGGGCTATATTACTCTCTAAAACTTTCTGAAGAGTTAAGGAACGATATTTAACTTTTTAAATAGTTTTGACTAAATTCAAAAGTCCCTGTTTCTTTTATTAAATATAAAGCTAAGAGATAGCAGGTATCTTCCTAAAAATCTGACTCTCTGAATTATATATATAAGATATGCAGATAAAAAAAGCCATATATCATACTTTTTCCACGAGCCATTGTCGTATGGGGGGAGGGGAGATTGTCGGATTTTATAGGCTCTTTTCTTCTTGTTTTGTTGTTCAATGGTGTAAATATAAAAATACTCACCGAAGTTTCGAGAAAGATTGGAAAGGATTTTTCCGAGGATAAAGTGAAATTGGAAATTTCTTCATTCTTTCTTGTTTGATATTTTCTTATCATATTCCTTGAAGGTACGGAAGAGTTTCATGGAGAAATTGGTATTCACTTTCCAGACATGGTGGAGATATTCCCTTTCTGTTTTATAAGTTTTATAGTAGATTTGCTGAAAAGATACACATTGCTGAGTTGACAGGAGCAGTTTACATCCAATTTTAACCATTTAATAAGTCAGATGCAGATGGTGGTTTATTCGTGATATAGTTTGAAAGTGTATGCGCTGTTTGTGTGTATATTTACTCGAAGTAATTTTCTGCTGAAGATAAAAAAAACTATAGATAAAATATAAATCTCACAGAGAAGAATGTATCAAGAACTATTTTTTCCATGCAAAAAAATTGGTAATATTGAACAACTTTTGTCTCGCCATTGCGTCAATTACCAATTTCAGTTTTGCATAACTTGTGTTTTACCGATATTGTTCAGATTTACATTTTTTTTAGTACGTAAAAACCTTTACGACAATATGGTGTGCTATGTGGGTTTAAAAATATTTTTGTGAGTGGAAGTTCTGAGCAGATATACACGATTAAATAATTTTGTAATATTTTATGTTTCTGCTTTTGTCTTATCAAGGTTACTTTCCTTTACATTTTTAATATATATGTTCATTTTTTTCTGAGCAATTTTGTATTCTATTCTTTATTTTAAAGTACAAATTTAGGTACTTGCATATTATACAGTAGACTAATTTTATCAAAACAAAGGCACAGACCAATGCCATGATGTACCAGCCAGTTATTAAAAGATTTCCCTCATATTTTCGAACACATTAATAATAACGATGGCAAGATTTGGCGAAATTTGTCGACAGCATAACACGTAAGTAAACATATTTGTCACATCTGGAAATGCAAACTATCTATTTAAATAAAGATCTCATTATATAATCCTACAGACTAGTTTCACAGATGTTTTACAACTACCACCACGAAAAGTTCTGAAAAAGCAAGGCTGAATTGTATCCATTCACGGATGTAATCTATTTGCAACTGTATTTTAATGATGAGGAAAACTCTTTAGGTAAATTTCAATAAGAGCGAAAAAGAGAATGATGCCGGCGGTGTTAGGGAGTTCAGACGTTGAGTTGTCAAATTACGCTCCTAGTTCCAAACAAAATATCGTCTATAACCACCATTCGTCGTCAATCTTTGCCCAGTATTTTGTAGTGCTCAAGAAAATTATTAAAAAAATAGTAAAAATTAATTTTAAAATAGTAACAAGTTGTTGCATGGACAAAATATGGGCAATCTTAAAGGAGATGTGGCAAAAAATGTTCATAACGTAAGTTATTTGCATTAAATGTCGTGGTTCTAATTTCACTAGTAAATAAAAACATTGAAGATTGAATTTTGTGGGTTTTGTAATTCTCTACAATTTCCTATTTATTTTATGATATTTCATTGGATAAACTACCATGAATTCATAAATATTACAATTGGTTCGTATTTGAATTTAAAGAGAGTTTTAAAAATTACAGGATTTTGTTAACAGCATCAGCCAATTTGTCAAATGAAAAGGCATTACCAAGTGCTGCAATATATGCAACTAATAGTGGAAAGCGGTTTTCTCATATGTACAAACAAAATAATCTTCTTCGCTCTTACGATGCCAGTATTTGGTAACGTCTTTGAATTAAGCAATATTTTTTGTTTGCTTACATCAGTCGACAATGCTACATAAACACCGAAAAATACATTAAAAGACGGAGCCGCAATATCAGAATTCAAAAGAAAAAAATGTTAAGTAAATACTAAAGAATTAAAGGTTCCTGTAGCTCTCTATATCTCCTTATATACTTACATTTAAGTACAAATAATAGATAAATAAGTGAAAATTCCTTAACGAGAACATCGAAAATTTACTCCACTGAATTACAATGATTTAAATAGGAAGAATATGCATTATGTAAATAAAATTTGAAATATTTATGAATTTCCATATGACACAGCATTCCCTAACTTAGGAATTTGTTGGATTTATCAATATATTTTGCAATTCAGATTTTGACCTATATTGCATGCATGACAAATTTTTCATTCAAATCCTGGTCAAGACTCGTTCATCGAAATCTATCCATTTAGTTTTATATTATTACTCTCGTGTGGTTTATGCGTAATCTAGTTATATATAACAAATTAACATTTAAAGGATTCCGAACTCATGTATGGTTTCAATCTAAAACACACACTTCCAACTTGTCAAAGAATTTCTCTAATTCTTATTTGTACTATATTCACAATTTCATATTCAATTTTATGCAATAATTCACGAATACCGTAGCATTTCATTTGCAACTGTTAATTAAAATTCTGTTTGTGTAAGACGCACCGTTCATTTAAGATACTTACATTTATTTGAAATGCTTGGAATCTTAAAACAACCATACTTATTCTCAACCTGTTTTCGAGTTGATGTACAATATTTCAGAAGCGACACTATGCAGAAATTATTTACTGTACCTCTAAAATGGTAATTTATTAGCATCAACTAATGAAGTATGTCATGTAACTCACCATTCATAACCGTATTTAAATTGAAAAGTCATCGCAGTTAAAGTCCTTTTCAGCTAAATTTATCTCTAAATGGCTTAAAAATTATACAGTTGTAATGTAAAATATGCATTATTTCTTAAATTTATATAAGATAGAAAACTTGTTTTCGTGTATACAAAACTTCCATTTAAACTATAACTTTATGCTTCAATTATATTAAAACCGTGCTTCTCAAAATTTTAATACTGGTGACCCAATTTTCAATCATAATTTTTATCGCTCATCCACCCTCCCTGCAATAACAATGTATTGAATTCAATAATATTATACTTTGACGCTAAACCTACAATATGACTTGAACTTCTTAAGTGTCACCGGCGTGTATAAACGTCTCTCTCAGCCAATGCTTTGGTTGACCTAGACGTATATACGTCTTTCCGAAGTACGATCTTTTCCGTGAACTGCTTTCTGAAGGCTTTGGAATGCAATAAAATGACCTTGACAGTGTTTGAAAAAGGATTTGCTTATTTATTCCTCTTCTGTACCTTCCCTCCAATACACCACATATGCTCACTCACGTGTTAAACAAAGACACTGGGAGCAAATTACCAAATTTTTAATCGACATTTTAGGGATTAGTTTTAAACCGTACAAATTATCAAGATTAGTGTAAATTTTTGCATATAATTTTATATATGACAAGCCCATGGTGTGTCCCTGGTATAATTACTAAATTTGTTCTTAACTTAGTATTATTACAAAATAATTACAAAATGCATTGCGCCGTACCGATTTATTTATAAGTGCATTGTAACAGTGTACATGTATCTATCTTATTTTTTGTTATGTAATAATGTATTTTGTTTGTTTACTTTCAGTAAAATAATAATTTTTAAAATAATATTTTGTTTTGGGCTTTTCAATATGCTTGCGCCCCCTTGAAGAATTATCACGCCCCCTTTCCTAGAAAGCACACCCCTCAGTTTAATAAAATGTTGCCTTACACTGACAAGGAGAGGGTTACAAAACAAGAAATTCATTTGGGGACGAGACTGTCTGATAGGAATACTCTTTTATGATGTTCACCAATCAATGTATTAGTACCGAATGGGTAGTCAATTGTCGTAGAAAATAGACTTCGAAATTCATACTTAGCTTTTATACAATTAAATTTTCATTAGCTCCGTGATAGACACACTGTTTCTTTTCTTACAATTCTCTTAATTATTTTTGCAATTATATAAGTTTATTTAAAAAAAAGGCTTACTAAACATTAAATGATATTTTGTATCATTATTATGTATTTTTAAAAGTAAAATAATTATTACAAATACATAAACATTTATATTATATTCTAAAAATATATCATTATAATATTATTAATTATTATAGTTTTATTAATGATTAATGTTATATATTACAAAAATATAGTATATTAAGTTATATTTTTATAATAAGTTTGTGTTTTAAAAAATACAATAGTCTCAAGTAGTTTCATTTTTAAAATATATTTTAATAATGTTTTATTGTATTAATTAATGTAATAAAATAATGTAAGGTTTATATTATACATTTTTAATTTTATTATTTAATAACTATATAAAAATATTTAATATGTCTACTTTAAATAAAATTATTTAAGGTATCCGACTGGTTGCGACAGCTTCTTTTTTTTTAAAAAAAGAGAGATGGGGATTTTTTTGTTGTTATTTTTAGATTTGTTTAGTGCATTTTAAGAAAAATGTGCTAAAATTAAGAAAAGAAAATGAATTTATTATTACTAAAATGGAAAAAAATAGGTAAATATTACCAAAAATAGCAGAAACACGATCCATTCTATACCAAAGGTTTATGGACAAATTTTCAATTTTTTCAATCTAATGTGTTGCTATATTATTCATTTTTGAAATGACTTTCAGGTTAAAAGATATTTTCTTTTTTACAAAAACTAGTTCCTTAATCTTAGTTATTATTTGATATTGCTTAAAAAACAGTGATTATATTCACATAAGGGACTGTAAATTTTGTAATAAAACAGTGATTGATTTATATGAAGGTTAAAGCACTTTTACTATTATACAGAATATACACACAAAATGTCAGTTAATTATGTTCAAAATTTTTTTAGCAATCGCTGACTCCGTTTGATTATTTTCAAAAAATCACATTTCGAGTAAGACGCGTTTTAAAGTATGACATCTTGCTTAATGTAATGGTATCTTCTTTTACTAAAACACTTGTAGTTTTTGTTCTAGTGAACGGAAAATGATAAATTTGGTATTTTTATAGAACTAATAAAATGGCCCATAGAATAAAATCATAAAAAAATTGTCAATTTTTGGCAAAATTCACAATTTTAGGGTAGTCGAATACCTTAATTGGAAAAATAATTAAATCAATTGAAAAAAAACAGCAAGTCGATAATACGACTCTAACCATATTAGACCACATAGTACGTAGGTATATTACCACCTATGCCACTGCGTCACTGGAACTAATTAAGGCGTAATTGTATAAAGTCTAAGTATGAATTTTTTTGAAGACAATTTTCTCCAAATTGAGCGCTCATTCTGCACTATTAAATTGGTGGTTGAATAGCCTTCCTACTATTACAAAAACTCCATTCTCAATGCGAGCAAAAAGTCTTTCACATTTCATCTTAAAAAGAGATAAATGTTTTTTACTATATTCAGGCAATTGCTTGATGATCAAAGACTTTTATAGAAAGAGCCAATTCTTTAGATTCTTGCTTTTTGATTCGCTATCTAGTGAATTAGCTGCTCAAATTTTTGTCTATAAACAAGAGGAGAGACTATCTTATTTTGAATGAATTACTTAAGTCCAAGACTTTTTCAATCAAAATCATCATTTAGTATAGTGAATAACTTTAACACTAATTCATTTCGGCGAATTCAAAAACTATGATTGGATAAGGATTAATGGTTTCTGCTTTCTCCACCTTTATTCTTTCAGCGAATTTCTAGAAACACCTGAGAAAAAAAGTCTTTCCCAAGGTTACCGAAAATATATCAAAACTTCGAAAACTTTTATTAAATAAACCCTATTTTTTCTTAAAGAAATTAGTTATTTATTACAGTATTAAATCATTTTTTTTTCAAAATCACATTAAGTTTTATAATGCAGTAGAACGTCGTTTATCCGAAATTTTATTATACGGACTGTGAAATATCCGGACCAATGTCCGGATACGTTTCCCAACTGTGAAATGCTCAACAGTTGTTTCTCGTGAAGCTAAAACTAACGGAAAAACCCAAGGTGAGGGATATTTGGGGAATTTCAGTCGTGTTATTTGGTAAACATCTGCATGGAGTATTAGGTCAGTTTGTTTCGAAGTAAGGAGGTGCATAAATGCTCTTTTGTTGAGTTTGGTTGATGTAGAAACCTGGATGGCATGCCAGGCAGAAGACTGTGGGTTTCAAATTCTAAATGCTGACAAAATTGTGATTTCCGTGCAAGAAATATCCGACCCTGCAGACGAGGGAACGGATGCAGACGAGGACAATAACAACAACGACGAAAGTTGCAAGAGCCCATCAAATGCTGACGGGTTTACTGCGTTAGAGACAGGTATAGAGTTTTACGTATAAGAATCAGATTGCTGTCCTACTCAACTACTGCTGCTCAAGAGAATTAGAGACCTTGCAGCGAAAAAACGAAGGTGTACAATGGTACAGCGAGAAATAAGTGATTATTTTTCACAATCAAGGTAAAATTTCGACATTTTGCACCTATTTTGCTTTTTCTCCGAGCATGATTCCCGCATGGGATGATTTTCAACATTCGTATAGTGTCCGGTTTCATATATTGCATGGATCGGTTTTTGGTTATTCGAACCATCGCGTATCCGAATGGTGTCCGGTCCCAATTGATTCGGATAAACGACGTTCTACTGTATTTGAAATTCAATTTTCTGTTGAGTCAAGTAACTGCAATCAGCACATTTCTTTCAGAAATACACCCCAGATTTATGCTAGGATTAATAACTGCTGACCTAGTTTAGTAGAAAAAAGAGCTATTACCATATGAGTGTTAATCGAACTATTCATTTACAATTCAGAAACGGAAACATGATGCATTATCTCGTTGAAGGACCGAGTCTCCAAAAGGATGCTAAACGTCCGCATGACCATGAAGAATATCATGGTAGCTTTGATATACGACGTTAGTACGATATCACGCGTACTAACTACCAGATTTCAGTTCACGTACACAGTCCTCACACTCATAATAGGTGTCCAAAATGCCTTTTCAATCAGCCTGAAGAGTAACCTGCAGGCATAAAGAATCTGTCAATCCATAACTATTTGCTATGTATTCACGTACAATAATCTAATGCACCAATTAGATTATTTGCATAGGTAATATGTTTAGGTTCGAGTGATGAGTTTCCTTCGTACAAGGTGATATATACTTACACCTTAACCCCAAAACTGCCGATAAAAGGTTATGCGATTTGCACCCTAGTGTCTACGTTTCTTACATAGGCGTATAAAAGGTGTATTACACGAATAAGAAAAGGCATATATAAACATATTTTATCTGAAATTGGCAAATACTTCATAAACACTGTTAATATCCTTTTAATACATTCTAAAATTTCGAAATAATTTTATTAATAGCGCCGCAACGAAAAGGTTCGTATTTCAGAAAGACGTATATATACCCCCGGGACATTTAATTCAGCGGTTCAGAGAGACGTTTATATACACCGGATGCAGTTAAGGGGTTAAAATCTACAGTTTTCAGGTCTACCTTCGAGAGACAAATGTTCTCATCTATTGGCTGCACCCAATAGCGAGGATATGAGTTTGAATGATGGGGCACTTTAGCACTTTTTAGCTCATTATTGTGTTAAATGGGCGAGATATATCTTGCACTAGAGACTTTTATCCCCATTTTTACTGCGAGCTAACTGATGAGACTTCATTCATTCACGTTTATGCTCGCTGCCTTTGGTCCTTACTAGAAATATTTTGCCAAAATCGCCTCACTTTTGAGATAGTATTTGCCAATAAATAGTCTATTCTGATAATTTGTCTACTGTTATATGCGCTTAAATCTCACGTCTATTCATCCTGTTAACGAACTTTTATGACTGCCATTGGGAGTCAAATAAAGGGTGATATAAAGAAATAGTCTAAGAAGTAACCTTGAGATTTCTGATGTATGAACCAGACATATAAGGGTGTTTACATTTCTAACGATGCCATGGGTTTAACATGTAATACGTCGAAATTGAATGTACAAGTAATTATTAGATCGGTAATGATTTTATGTGCAGCTTATATTTCTTTTAAAAGTGATTAATTCAAGCCAAAACGCAGGTTTTTTTTATAATTCTCTTACTCACAGAATTCTGTTGTTATTGCTGTTGCTTGCGCCTAACTTTGAGCCCATGAAGGTGACAGCACTATTTTGCTCACGAAAGATGGCGGCACCATTCGGACCCACAGATTTAACGAGCACGTGCTCCGTTTGTACTCGGCGTGTATTTGTTGGCATGAGGCATCGAACTCAGGCCTTGCGGTCTGGCGTCCGATGCTCTAACCACTAGGTTACCCATGGCTTCACACAGCAGAATTCTGTAAGCTATTTAAGCAAGAACAGCAACTATTCAAATCTTAGTCTACCTTCCGTGTGTATGTGAGCGCTACTCCATAACTACTAGCATTTATGAAACAAATAAACAAGCCCGAGATCCTATAAAGAATACTTGCTGCGGTTTAAGGGGAATTTTTCACCACCATCAACAGTATTTAATAAATACTCTTAAAAGTCTATAGTATATAATAATAACTAAAATCACAAAATGCAGTATTATTTTCCTTTCAACTGATATTTTTGAAGAATTTGAATCAACATTAAAAGGAAAATAAATTATACACGAATTGTGAATCTGGATTAATTACACATAGGGAAATATTTCCTTATGAAGAAAATCCTTTGTATTTAGATAACAACTCTTTACAAAGTAGTAGTTACTCTTATAATGATTAGTATTCATATTTACTCAAACAGAATACAAGAGATATTATTGTTTTATAGTTTATATGCAGTTTGTGAGTTATATTTTGAACAATGGTGCTGCTTTTCGTAGGATTATGTGGTATGCCTAACTGCATTGAACACAACACGTATCCAAAATTTTTAGAATAAGGCTATTGTAAACATTTTGACGTGAATTCAAGTATAAATAAATTTTAAATGTAGTAAAAATAACTGAATTCGTAATATCAGGAGTATGACAGGATGATATTCTCACATTTTGAGCAGAAGAAAATGTGAATGCTTCTGGTGAATAGAATATTGATTTATATGTTGAGAAACTCATTTTTTGTCCCTATAGGAAATTAGTATTTAGGCCTTATACCTTAAAGTTTGATAAAAAAATATTACTAATATCCATCAAATTTCATTCAAAGCTTTTATTAAAAGAATGGTGGTTTTCTAGACGGCACTAGTAATCATATTTCTTCACTTACACATCTCAGGACTCGTAAAATTAAACCATTGATCTACATCAGTGTTGATCAAACTTTCAATATTTGCGACCAAATATCCAATCATAATTTTCATCGCGCCCAACCCCCTTACAATAACAATGTATTGAATTCGTGAAGACTATACTTTGACCCTAAAGCTACAAAGTGACTTTAACATCTTAAGTGCCACCGACGTATATAAAAGTCTAACTCAGCCAAAGCGTTAATTACCCCGGGCGTATATATATGTCTTTCCGGAGTGCGATCTTTTATGTGCACTGCTATCCATAAAATTATTTCGAAGGCTTTGGAATGCAATAAAATGACCTAGACAGTGTTTTCGAATGGTTTACTTATTTCAAAGGATTTTTTTTATTTATTCCTCCCCCCCCCCTTACAACCACCAATACATCCCATACGTGCATCTATGTGGAAAATGGTGGCATTGGAGAGCGAGTAGCATATCTTTTAATCGGTAGTTAAGGGATTGATTGTAACCCTTACAAAACTTCAAGATGTGTTTCAACTTGTATATAATTTTATGTATGAAAAAAACTCAAGGGGACGCTAGTAATTGTTAAACTTGTTCAACTTAATATTGCTGAATTAATTATAAAATACATTGTGCAGTACTGATACATTTATAAGTGTATTATATACTTGTAAATGCATATGGGAAAATGAGTATAACCTTAGGATGATAATGATTTATTTAACAATTGAGAATGAAATATATATTTACAAAATATATTAAACACACAAAGGAGATCTTCTTTCTCCTTCGTCTAGTGTTATTGTCCGTCGGCGTCCGTCTAAGTGATTTCCCGTGCAGGGCACTATTGACGGGATGTGACGTTGGGTTGCTCCACTCTACGTGAAAGGGAAAGGGAGGTGCGACAGTGCACATATCCAACCCTACATGTATATATATTTTTTAAAATCTCAGAATGCCTTTGTTTATTTTCGTTAATGTAATAATTTTTTTAAATTATCTTTTGTTTTCGACTTTTCAATATTCTCGTGCCCCCCTCGTGGAGTTTTAGAGAAACGCAATCAAACATGGCTATTCATTTGTGGGTAAAAACCAATATTTTCTCTCTCTCTCTCTCTTTGGAATGATCTTATAATATAAGAGTGAGTGTCGAATTATTAACGCTACACATTAAAACTAGGGAGTCATTGGTGACGTACCCCTCTATTCTGAACTGTGGTCACGTGATGAGAACGAAATCTAAGCTGGCACCCTGCTCTCTTAACTGTTGTTCTACGCTAACGTTTAGACTTTGAGCCACACCACATTCATCCTGTATCAGTCTGACAACATGACGGGTCTTCAGTGGCATCAGGGTTCGAACCCGCAACATGACAACGAAGTCAACGAGATCATGACCATGATGAATATGCTATTACGGTTTTATTTTACGATAGTATTGGGGTTCAATAAAACGAGGGATACGTGGAGCAGTATAACTTGCTTAAGAAATTTTGTTCAATTACCTTTTGTTAACGTCTTTATCTAATGGACTGCACTTTGGCATCTTAGAGTTTGCAAACACGGTAAGTCCCTTCGTTTGATAGTTATATCAATGGTGGCTCCATCTAGTGGTGGTTCTCAATACCAAACTTTTGACGCTTGAATTTATTAAATACAAGCTTTCGTTGGATGCTAAATATTGCCATGATTTAATTTTGCAAATAGTACCAGAGCCAAATTGATATTCAAGAGATCTTTTGTATGCCGCATAATCATATGACAGACGTGTGAACGAATTTCGCATCCAGAACATCTATCGACGCCGGCTGGGATCGAAACCACAACCTGGCTATTAGGAGGCAGGTATGTTACCTCAAAGCCACTGCGCAGATTGGAAACGTAAATGAAAAACAATATTTAATTTCAGAAAATAAGACAGTAAAAATTTCGAATTCAAGTAATTTGTGATTAGCAAATAATTCACCTTAAGTTCGGTATTAAATGTTTTACGCAGGTTTACTCGTTATTTTCTAAAGAAGGTTTCTCGGAAATAATCGCCAGAACGTATGGATTATTTCAACTTGACTGAATTTGCTGCTTCGAGTTTCTAAGAAGTATGAAATCATGTGGAATTCCTTAAAAGGAGTTTTTTATTAGCCGAATCATACGTCACACACACACATGAATCAACAGTTGAGCCGTACGTTGTAAGAACTTTTGCTGCTTGAAGGACGGCCGAACTGGAAAACTTTTCTAATTAAATTAATGATGATTAATGACACGTTTAACTTCGAAGCTATTTCCTATTCCGAATTTATCATTTTCTTATACTGATTGATCTTCGGAAGGAAATTTGATACATGTTATAGCATCCTGTTAATCTTCATTTGAGTTTAAGTAAATGTTTTATTTGAGGTCATTTTGGGGAATCATGTCCTACTGTTGGTAAAACGTTCAAGATGAGTTAGAATTAGTTTTGTAGAACATTTAAAAAATGTACATATGAAATTGTCTATGCTAATTTAAATGATATTCTATAGCGCTAATTACAATATATTGAAAAAGGAACGATATATTAGGAACAATTTTTATCGAGTGTTCTCTTTATTCTTCCTTTATGCCAGCACTGATAATATTTTTTATTATAAATATTATCCAGTAATATTTAAAAAGAAAAATATTACATGAGAATACAGCTTCATAAAAACGCCCATCTTATACTAATATATACAAAATAGGGTCTTGTAGTAAAAAATAAAAGCGAACAATAAAAAGTATTTAAATTTTGAAACCCAAATATTTTGTAGAAATATTTTATAATCATCAATACATACGCCCTACATATCGTATTTTGCCAGAAATGAGAACTTATAATAAAATAAGCACTTCCATGATTTTTGAGATCTCTTTCACAATTCCTTTCTTGGACTCTATTGAATAGTTTATTCTTTTTGCAGTCATATTTTCTCAAAATAAAAACATAATATCATTCAATTTTATTATATAACTCAGCGCTAAACGTCCGCTGCTAACGTAACATATTGAATAATAAAAATTCCAATTTCTTTCAACCACTCTTCTGTTTGTTTCAAATCTACATGTGAGTTACATCTGCACAGTATTCGGTAATAAGTTGACTGTCAGGTGAACGCTTTTCACTATATAGTATAGGGGTTACTATATAGTGTCTTCCATATGGTATAGGGGTTATTGATGCTGACTGCTGTGCCTTAGGCCTGGGTTTGATTCCCGGAAAAGGCATGGGTGTTTAAAACTATGTAGTGCCTGTACGACACGTAGGCACTCGAAATATTCGTCGATGCCTCAAGTCTTCTTGTGGGAACGGGAAGAGAGGCGGGGTGTTCTCCCTCAAAATGTGGGGTGGGTGAGTGAGATATATGTACGTCGCTCTATAAATCTGTACGAGGGCTATTGGTGACGGACCACGTAATTTTGCACCATAGTAAAGTGTCAAGGATGACACCTGAGCTGGTACTCCTCTTCTAATATCCACACCACACAACAACAGGGAGGACGTTTGAGCCTCGACATATTTAACGTGCATCGGCTTCCTCTGCACGTCAAGTCTTCAGAGGTACTAAGCCAGAATTCATTACATGCTTGCCTCTGGTCCGTTATCTTTACCACTGGACTACCGTGGCCACAAAATTGAAGGTGGAACAAAACCAAGACGTAATCTCACTTGCATGGTGCCCATAGCTACGGAGAACGACAGACGTACAACTACCCCCTTGCCAAGGTGAATTTCATAGGCTTAGATCCGACACCGTCTATAAGGTTGTAAAAGCAACAACTACGTTTTTACTTAAGGGATAGAGCTTATAATGGTAAGTTCTTTTTGGATAAATCCGTATTTATTTTTAAACTGCCCAGAAAAAGCAACATACTTTCGTTTAACGGGAAATAACTAACACACACATTTCAATCGACAGTAAAACCAATTTAAAGTTTACAAGATCAACACACAACACGCAATAATCATTAAGCAAATGAAAAGCCTAATCGCTCTAAAATCCTAAAATTCCAGTATGTTTCTTCCTTTCCGAACCATGTCAGTAGCTTCTAGAATTAAGCCATCAAATAATAATTTTGAACAAGATTTGTCAAAGTGCATTTATTTTCATCACTCACTTTGACAAACTTTGTTGCCAAAATCACCGTTATGTACTTAATATTTTGGAGGGAATATTATCTTTGATTGCACACAAATCATGTTCCCTACAATACCCTTTCAAAATAAATGTACAATTGCACATGCATAAGAATCAATACAATAGTTTTTAAAAACTGAAAAGGGGCTACATTTTTGGTACCTTAATCAAAAAAGCTAAGCGTTCTTTTAAATGCAGATATCAGAAATAAACACGTACATATAGGCAAAATATAATTCTATCATGCATGATTTCTTAGCTATCAAATGTATGACATTTTTTCAGGAAATAATATAATAGAATCTGTTTTTCTGCTGTTCTTTTTTATTTGTTTTATTTGTGTGCGGTATATGAACTTCAACGGCTTTGGGGCCACTGAAATGTTTTCTATTAATGTACCTGCGATAGAGAATGTTAGGGCTTTCCTGCAAAATCAGTTTTGCCTTTAATATTTTAGAGTCGTTGGGCGGGATGACCAGAGTGCCTAACTCATTCCAGCTTTAACCTCTCATCATCACGATTTTGAATGGCTGTAATGTTATGACTCTTGCCCTTTGTTGATATATTATAAATTGGTTAGGTACGTATTTGGCGTTAGTTAGCCCTTGGGCCCCTAGAATCCTGAGCTCCACCCCTGGCGAGGTGGGAATTGCGGGGGTGTAAGTTACGCCACAGCATTGTACATGTACACAATTCAAGACGCTATGTTCATTTGTTATAAACATTCTCCCGACATTGCACGTTCCGTTGCTTTCTTGCCCGTGCTTCAACAGCCCGTGCTTGATTGAAGACGAAACTTTCAATGATAGTGATATCTATATATTGTAAAGGAGAAAAGTGACTGACTGACTAATCACGATATATCCAGAACTATTGAACTTACAAACTTGAAATTTGGTAGACATGATTTTTACATAGAGTAGAGATCCGCTAAGAAAGAATTTTGCGAAACTCGAACAGCAAGGGACGTTACGGGGAGGGGGTTAAGGGGTGTTAAAAATAATTGTTTCCATTTTTACAATACTCGACGAACATTCTTGAAATTGGGTAAGCAAATTCCTTTTATAGAGTAGAGATCCGCTACGAAATGAGTTTGGTGAAATTCAACCCCCAAGTGGCGTTGCGGTGGCTTAAGGGGTGTTATAGATAATTATTTCCATTTTTTAAACTATTAGACGCACAGTCTTTATATTTGATAAATAGATTCCTATCATAGAGTAGAGATCAGCTACAAGATGGATTTTGGGAAAATAGCCCCTCAAGTGGCGTTGCGGGGGATTAAGGGGCGTAATAGATAAATTTGTTTCGTTTTCAAACTACTTGACCTACCTGCTTGAAAATTGGTAGGCATGTTTCTTTCATGGAGTAAATATACGCTACAAAATGAGTTTTGGGAAAATTGACCCCCAAGGAGGGTTAAGGGGAGATGTAAATAATTATTCCAATTTTTAAACTATTAGACGCACAGTCTTGAAATTTTGTAAGCAGATTCCTCTCATAGGATATAAATAGGCTACAAAATACGTTTCTTGAAAATCGACCCCCCAAGTGGCGTTGAGGGCCTTAAGGGGTGTGCGTTATAGATAATTATTTCCATTTTTTAACTACTGAACGTAGTCTTGAGATACGATAATCAGAATCCTTTCATGAATTAAAGATCCCCTATGTAATGTGTTTTGTAAAAATCGACCCCTAGGTGGCGTTGCGGGCACTCAAGGGGCGTTATAGATCTTTTTTCCAATTTTAATTTATTAGACGCACAGTCTTCAAATTTGGTAATCAGATTTCTTTCATAGAGTACAATTCCCCTACAAAATGGGTTTAGTGAAAACAGATCCCCAAGTGGCGTTGCGGGGGCTCAAGGGGCGTTATAGATAATTATCCCCATTCTTAAGCGATTAGACGTAGTCTTGAAATTAGATAAGCAGATTCCTTTCGTAGAGTAGAGAACCGCTACAAAATGGGTTTTGCAAATATCAACCACCAAGTTTCATTTCGGGAGATTAAGGGGCGTAATTGATAAATATTTCCATTTTTAAACTATTAGATTTACCTGCTTGAAAATTGGTAGACATGTTCTTTTTATGAAATAGAGTTCCTCTAACAAAGAGTAAAACGAAATTCGACCTCTAAGGAGAGTTGCGAGGGGTCAAGAAGAGTTATAGAAAAAAATTCCTGTTTTTGAATTGTTAGATCCACATATTTGAAATTTGTTTAGCATATTTCTTTTGTTGAATAGGGATCCAATAAGAATGTATTTTACGGAAATCAACTATTGGGGGAACAGAGGGTTACTGGGGCGTACTGACAAAAAAAATTCCTTTCTTCGAACTACAATAATGAAATTTGGTTTGCATTTTTCTTTTGTTGAATTGAAGCCCGCTAAGAACCGTTATTTTGGAAAACTACCCTCAACGGGATTACGGGGGTATTGATAGTAAATCTTCTTTTTTTTCTCTTAGATTTAGATTTGAAATTTGGCTTGCGTGTTTATTTTACGGAGTAGAAATTGGTTTTGCGAAAATCCACTTCGTTAAAGGGTTACGAAAGTGTAAACATCATTCTATACTTCAATTTTATATAAAATACAAATTAGATGAGTTCTACCCTTTTTTATTATCATGAAGCGACAGTTATAGGTATAAGTATATTTTTCAATACAACCGAATTCTTAATGCTAGGACTTAGATATCAATAAATTTATATATATATATATATATATATATATAAACAGTATATATTTGTCAAACATCATGAATTACCAAGTGAAGCGGGTGGGTAACGGCTAGTTATCAATACTTTGATAGTTTATGAAGTCGGACAAGAAGAATAGGATTCTTTGAGAGTGGATAAAATATACACGGGGATACAGCTTTCCAACAAATTGAAAAAGCATTTTCAAAATAGATACCAATCTCGAAAGGAGTATGAAATTTCACACACAAAATGAGCTCCAATCATGCATATCTAGTTATTGTGACATTTAGAAGCAACTGAATAACCAAACTTCATCATTAGAATTTATCCCTTACTTTATGGTGCCAAAAAATAAATCAATTTAAATTGTATCTTCAAGTAACACGCACACGAAAGCGATTTCTAACTTATCCATTACAGGAAAATAAGAGCTTAGGATTACGTTGAGTAGCAGTGAATTATGTATGAGCATTTTTAAAGTTTCTCCATACATACATTGAAAAACTAAATGTTTTTAAAATGTTTTCATGTGTAATTTAGTTATTTATTTTGTTATGGAAGTACATTTTGATGGATGTCGTAAATTGTTGGTGTATTTTCTAAGTGCGACTTTTTTTATGTGGTCCCTCTGCACCGCATGACAAAAATTCTGTAGTATTTCAACGAATTTGTTTGTTATATGTAAGGATTTATGAAATTTTCGAATACCTTTTTTGTGCGGTTTTTGTAGACGGTCCACCTGTTTACCGCACAAAAACAGGCTTAACTGTATTGACATTTGATTTTTCAATTTTAAGTAAGCTTTGATATTTATTTTTATATTACATAGCAAAAAATATTTAAAACTAGTAACAGTATGGATATATCAATTTCTTGGAATATATCTTATTTTCATCTCCTCATATGAAAAAAAAAATATGTTCTAGTTAAACAGAAAGGGATAATTTAACAAAGCAAAAAATAATTGAGCAAGAAAATACGCAGCTGCATTTAAAAATAAAGGGTTTCAAACAAACTGTCTTGTTTAAATTTTTAAACAAACATACACTACCTAATTATTGCTTTTGCATTTTATTACTACATGAAACCAATAACACATAACTTTTTCCCCGTCAGATGTCATCTTAAATAAATAAGTAGAGATTATGTGAGATTATGTATATCTAGGATTATGTGTTAAACATAACTTAGTAAATGGAGATACGAAACAAGTGTATTTGAAATATATATTAAAAGTAATATTTTTCTTGATCGCAGCGAAAGAAAAGTAAAAAATTATGCAAGTCAAATGTATCGGAAGAATAAAATGGGTAATAATGTCAGCATAATGTAAGATGAAATAAAAAGCTAATGATAAATAATTCAAAGAATTTACTTGGAAGTTTGAATAAGGTACTTAACAACTGATTGTTTCCTCGAAATTCATTTGGAAACAAACGTTCAGTGTTAAAACAGTAACATTAAACCATATGTGAATCATGCTTTCTTCTAACAGAAGACGCTATATATAAACAGAAAATGCTATTGTAAGTTCAAGACGCGCACACTGCAATGATTTTACCTTGAAACAAGTCCAAATCCCTTGTACCCTGTAACCCAGCTAATGGTGTGTAATGAATTAAACGAAATGATAAATTCCAATTATTTTATTTATCACTATTATCAACTCAAACGCAAATAACACTTTAAATAGGATAATTCAGCAACCATAGAGAGAAGAGCCAAGATTCGCGTTTGGGGAGAACATGCTCAATACTGCGGCTTCTATTTTTGGTGTGAAAACAAAAATAATTGTAAAAGAAGCAAAAATTTAAAAATCGTTAAAAAATTTTTAAAAAATTAAATTTTTAATTTTTTTATTAAAGTTAGCTTTATTTTTAAAAGCTTTTATTTAACTTACAATGTATGTATGTATGTATGTATGTATGTATGTAATTTGTTCGGGTGGAATCTTGCAACTCAATTTTGAAGCTGATATCTTCCTCCCATTGAGCTGAAATTTTGTATACACGTTTAGTTTGGATGACAATGCATGTTTTGTCCATTTATATTCCGATATTGCAATTAATTAAAAAGATATTATTTAAAAACGTTAAACTAGTTTTGGGCGCCAACTTGGATATATCTGCATTGTTGTAATAATTTTATTGTTACAACAATGACAAAAGTTGGCGTCGAAAATCGGTTTTCAGCCAAACTGGAATTTCATAACGTTGCGCTATTGACAGCATTAATTAACTTTGTCTAAAAAATAATTACATTTCTACAACGTAAAAACAATCTAATTTCTACAACGTGTGCAATTTTTTTACAAATTTCTATCTATTTCCTTGGATTTAAATTCAAAACAAAAAAGTAGAGCTATTTTTCAAGTGGATTGTGGTACATTGTATTCCTTTCTCAACGCTGCCAAGTTAAACTGAAATGGAGTATTGCAGAAATTCTTTAAAAAAAATTATCTAACTTTAATCTATGAAACTCAGACAAAAAATAATTACAGAATCGGAAAGATCATTTTTTTAATGTATCTTACCCATCAAAAAGGAATCCGCTAGGAAAACAATAGGAGAAAAATATTATCTAGAAATGCAATATATTTTCGATTAAAAAAAATAATTTTACAATAAAATGAAGTAATTTTTTAAAGAAATTTCCTAATTTTAAGCCTACGAGTAATTTAAGTATACCTCATTTTATCACCAGTAATCTAAACACACACTACGACACGTGTCCTTAAATTTAATTACAAATAGAATCTGTTAATTTTATTTGAATTTAATTATTGATTTTTTCAAAATCAAGTTTCTAAAGATGATCTGAGCAATTAAAAAAAAATAGATTCTTACGTAGAAGATATTCAATGTCCAGCAAAAAATTATCATTATTTGATAAAACTTTCTTTTTTGATTACAAAATGCGTTTTGAGTCTTAAGCATTTTATTGATTAATACAAATATTTAAATGCCTTTTGAAGTTTTTAATAAACAATTAAAATTTTCTTCTAATATGTTAGAGAAATACATCCCTTGTCTTCAAAATATTTCAAATAAATAATATATTCTTTAAGTTTTTCAAAAATAGTCAAAATTTTAATTAAACATTTAATAACTTTGTCATTTATGAAGATAATCTCACTTGTAGAACAATGTTAGCCAAAATCTGCATGAAGATTGAAAAAATTGCTTAAAAATTACGGATTTAAAAAAATTGTGTTTTTAGTCTAATACCATTTTGCGAGAATTAATTCAGCTAAACCAGGGATGGCGAACCAGCGTTCAATGAGTTGAACAGGCTGAGAAACCTGTCCAGCGATAACTAAAAAGTAAAAAATAAATTAAATGTAAAAAAACTTTTTTAAGAACAAGCTTTTATTTAAACGCGCTAAAAAGAATAAAATAAACTTTTCCTTTAAAACTTTTTTTACTATCAACTTATAACGTCATTACACAATTTATATGATATAAAAGCTTGTCGCGAGATTTACCTGTGTAGATAAACAAGTAAAATAAATAATTTGACCTAATTAATTTTAGTTTTTAAAAATTCAAACTAAGTAAATATGATTACTTAAATATTGCGACAAGCTTTTATATCATATAAATTGTGTAATGACGTTATAAGTTGATAGTAAAAAAAGTTTTAAAGGAAAAGTTTATTTTATTCTTTTTAGCGCGTTTAAATAAAAGCTTGTTCTTAAAAAAGTTTTTTTTACATTTAATTTATTCATGGTAAAATTTCTTTGTTTAATAGTAACTGTTTATAATATACACAAAGGATATTTTAAAACCCTTAAATAAAAAAAAATTTTAAAAAGGTGCCGAGTCCCCTTAATACTACTTTACACAGAGCTTACGTATTTAATGCCCTCACTACTACTTTAACACTCTAAACATCAACTTAATATAAGGTGGCAGTATCTGAACTTATGTAATTTCTACTCAATCCAACTTGACTTTAACACTTCTTAGTTATAATCTTTTACAAGGACTTTAAACCAATTCTTTACTTTATAACTATCTTGCCACCTCTTGCTAGCTAAACATTTGCCTTTCTTACTTTTTGTTTACCGATTCTCTTCAATGCCAATTTTCTAAATATTCACTTCACATCTAATCCACTCACAATTTACTAATTCTAAAACTCGCGAAGAAGGAATATATATAATAAATATAATATGCATATCACGTTTCCTTCCTTTAGGAGAAGATTGGTTAAAATTTGCGAGTCCAAAAGAATAACCAAAATGACTTGTTAGTTGAAGGTCGCGTATAGATCCATCACAACCTCTGTCTGTAAGTTAGAGGTATATCATGTGTTCGATTTTATATGTAGTTCAGTTTGCTGTGTTAATTGTTAAGAAAATAAATTTGATTAAATTTAATTCAGCAAACTATTGAGTCGTCAATTTTGAATTTGATATTAGCTAGCATTAAATCGGATACACCATTCTGCTCTCCCCGGAAACAACAGAAAAGGGGTTGTGTAATTTTTATTACATTATATAATCTATACCTAGACTTTTTTTTAAAAATTACTAAAAATCAAGAATGATTTTTAATATAATTAACATTGCTGTTTTTTAATTAGAAAAAATATAATTTTCTAATACTTAACTATGCTTAAACTTAAACAAACATTTAACAACAACCTTTTGCCATCGAGTGTGCAAACTTTCTTTGCCGGATCGATAAAAATCAATTGGTTTTTCAGTAAAATATCTGGAAATGGCATTTTTCATATCGCCCAAATTTTGAAATTGTTTGTTTGTTAAGGAATATTGCATTGAACGTAATAAATGGAAATCCGTTGGCGCAATGTAATGCGAGTATGGTGGGTATGGCAATACCTCCCATCCCTTAATTTTTTCCAGCCTTTTTTTTTTGCGCAGTGTGGTCTTGCATTATCGTGTTGCAAAATAACGCCTGTTCCATTGATAACCACTGGATACTTTTAAATTAATGATTGATTTAGTCTATCTAATTGTTCACAAAAAAGGTCTGCATTAACAGTTTATCTAGGTTTATGCACTTCAAAATGGACGATTCCACGAATACCCCACCAAACACACAAAAGCGCCTTTTTTGGATGTAAACCTGGCTTAGCAGTCCTTCATGGCGGATCATTCGGAGAGAGCCACTGTCTTTTGCGTTTTGCATAATCATACAGGACCCATTTTTCATCTGCAGTGATCAAGCGATCAAAAAACGGTTCTATATTGTACCGTTGAAGCAATAAGTTACATGTCGTAGATCGGTTAGCTCCGTTTTCTTCAGACAGATTATGCGGGACCCAAACACCTGCTCTGTTTGTTTTACCAATCTGTTGCAAATGTTCTTGGATGGTCGACCAAGGTTGGTTAAGAGCATTTGAGAGTTCCTTGATTGTCTGACACGGATTTGCTTCCACTTGCGCCCTTAATAAAGTCATTGTCTAAAATTTTTGGTCTTCCTGATCGATGTGAGTCGGAAAGATCGAAATTATTTGATCTGAACTTAGAAAACCACCTTTGGCATTTACGAACATCTAAGGCACTTGGGTAACCATCGCAAATGTTTTTGGTAGCAACTGTTGCATTACTACCCTTGTGAAACTCCAAAAGTATGCGATGGTGGATATGAATCTCTTCTGGTATTTGGCTAGTCATTTCACTCAAAATGGGGAAAGAAAATTTAAGCTTTAGGTTTTCACAACTAAACAAGTCATTTTAACTTTGAAATGTCTCTGGCACGACGGTAAAGCAGGATTGAAGTACGCAAAAACGACATTACTTTTCGGTCTTCCTAATGTATATACAGGATGATCCGCTACCAGACAGAAAAGCATGTAGGGTGTGTAAGGGGTACATAGACGACTCAGAATCATATAGGAATGCAGGATCGCTAAAACCGCAGTTACGAGGTTTGGTGCAAAGAAGCATGAAAATAATAACAGAAATAGCAACACATTTTGGGAATAGAAAACATCTTGAAAAGTTGGTCCATAACAAATGCTGGAAATTATGGTCAGAAGTCTTCTGGTATACCTGGCAGCGATTCTGCATTGAATTCTTTACTTTCTGGATGTATTATTTCGGAGGTAATAGATATTTGAGAGTTTCCTTTAATTGAGGGAACAAGCGTCCATGCACCGAACTCTTTATGTGAACCTAGAAGATGTAGTGCATGGACTTTCAACCACCTGTTGTAGTTCAATCTCTCAATAAAATGCTTTCTGTCTAAAAAAGAATTGATGTTTCTGTTCTTTTTCTCTGTTTCTTTGCACCATAGCTCGCCACTATGACATTTGCGACCCTGCATTCCGAGTTGTTTCTGAACTTTACATGTATGAAACCAAGTACAAATCGAAAATCAGTTCGTTTTGAATTCAAAGAAGAACACGTGACTGTCTTTATCATGTGACCGCCGTGAATTTAGTCCATTGACTAATTAGTAAAATTTCTAAAATTCTAAATTGAAAATGTAGCATGTATTGATCAAAATATATAACTTTTTGAGCAATCCCAATGTAAAAAATGAAACATTAGTTATGCATTTAAATCCAAATGGCATGACAACCATATAAAAACCAGAAAGCTACAATGAAAAACAGTTTAAGAACACAAAACGATCATGTCGGAAAACGATGCGAGATGAAAGAAAAACAAATACGTCCTCAGCATTTCATTTCTAGCTTCTCTTTCAAGAAAACATCTCGAAAAAGAACAGAAAATAATAGCTCTTTTTTATCATCTAAAATAACTGTGGCCATGTCAAAAACACAGTAATGTGTGAATGCAGCTTTTAGCTGAAGCATTGCTGCAGGAAAAATGTTGATTATGTCTCTATGCAGAGTGTGAAACGGAAATTATCCAACTTACGGATTAACTAGCCAAAAAGGAATGAATTCTATGTGTGTTGTAAACATTATAGTTTGTATTACATACAATAAGA